>CAMZMU010000010.1:21703531-21852902 GCA_947311845.1 Poa pratensis
AATTGTTTTCATATAAGTCTTGCTGTGTCGGTTGATATCCTGTGTTTGCTTCAAATAACCTTGCTAGCCTAACTCTGTACTGAGAGAGAATGCTTCTCGTGCATCCAAAACGTTGAGCCAAATCCATGCCATCTGTGTCCACCATAACTACCTATATGTGGTATTTTCTTGCCATTCAAGTAACAATTTTCATGTGCTACCTTTTAAACTATTCAAACTTTATTACTCCTATTTTGTGTCAATGTTTACCAAGCTCATGAGGACGGGGTGGATGTCTTTATGTCAACTGTCAAACAGACATTACCAACGGACTAGCGGCATATACTTCCACTTATCCATTAATTTTGCAAAAAGAGCTGGCAAATGGGGTGCCAGTCCATTAATTACAACTTTAACCGCTTAATTCTCTTCACATTTTTGCCCTGATTTATCAGTCAAGCAATGACAAACAGTGAAATATCTGCATGTGTAAACAAAAGAGAAAGAGGATGATCTGCCTTGCTGGTAGAAATAACATCCTTCATGGGAGCCGCTCTTAAAAGTCTGGCTGGCAGGGGTCATATTGTACTTTCCATTTTCTGATTCGTTGACAATTAACAAACACCTCTCAAAACTTATTTTTACTCTCTATATGATTTCAAAAACTTAAAAAGCTCTAGCACATGATTTAATCCCTGCTTCCCTCTGCGAAGGGCCTTTCTTTTACTTTTATGTTGAGTCAGTTTACCTACTTCTTTCTATCTTAGAAGCAAACACTAGTGTCAACTTTGGTGCAACAATTTTTATATGCTCATATATTGCACTTATTATATGCTTTGTGTTGACAAATATCCATGAGATATATATGTTGAAAGTTGAAAGCAATTGCTGAAACTTAATCTTCCTTTGTGTTGGTTAAACACCTTTTGCTTAGAATCTATTACTTTATGAGTTAACTCTTATGCAAAACTCCTTGATGCTTGTCTCGAAAGTACTATTCATGAATTTTTTTGCTTATATGATTCAGTTGTTTGCTCATTATCTACTTGCTAGCAAACTATAGACCATTGACCTGGATCACTTCATTCATAACATGTGCTTTACATTATTATTTGATCAAGATTATGATTGTAGCATGTCACCTCAGAAATTATTTTGTTTTTGTCGTTTTAACCTACTCGAGGACAAGTAGAACTAAGCTTGCGGATGCTTGATACGTCTTAAACGTATCTATAGTTCATCCTTGGACTACGGGTCCATGGAAGTAGCTAGATGGTTGTCTCTCCACTTTATGCTATCATGTTTAGATCTTGTGAGCTGCCTATCATGATCAAGATCATCTTATTGTAATGTTACATGTTGTGTTTGCTGGGATCCGATGAATATTGAATACTATGTCAAGTTGATTATCAATCTATCTTATATGTTATTTATGATCTTGCATGCTTTCCGTTACTAGTAGATGCTTTGGCCAAGTAGATGCTTATAACTCCAAGAGTGAGTATTTATGCTAGATAGTGGGTTCATGCCTCCGGTAATCTGGGAGAGTGACAATAACTTCTAAGATTGTGGATGTGCTGTTGCCACTAGGGATAAATAACCGATACTTAGCTTAAGGGTACGCCGTTAGGTCTAATGCATTTGTTTACTTTACGCACATTACTTAATGCAATTATCCGTTGCTTGCAACTTAATACCAACGGGAACTCAGTATGACAACCTGGCGGTGGATTATTAGTCATAGACTTTGTTGGATAACGGTATATGTATTTTGTCGTAATTCCCACATGAATATCATAGTAATCATCATGTCATATATATGCATTGTTATGCGCTCAATATTTTGTCAATTGTCCAGCTGTAATTTGTTCACCCAGCATGTTAGTTATCTGTTATGGAGAGACACCACTAGTGAACTGTGGACCCCGGTCCATTCTTTTACACTGATAATACAACCAACTGCAAACACTGTTCCTTTTCATTCTCTGCAATTTACTACTGTTTTCCACACCATACGTTTATCCTTTGTTTTCAGCAAGCCGGTGAGATTGACAACCTCACTGTTTCATTGGGGCAAAGTAGTTTGATT
Organism: Poa pratensis; assembly: GCA_947311845.1. Lineage (NCBI taxonomy): Eukaryota > Viridiplantae > Streptophyta > Magnoliopsida > Poales > Poaceae > Poa > Poa pratensis. Next base: position 21,705,600 of record CAMZMU010000010.1, read on the forward strand.
GTGTTGTGTGCAGATTCCACGTTGGCGCCGGATTCCCTGGTGCTGCGCCGTGCCATATTCCGCCACCAACAACCTTCCGAAGCGATTTCTTGCTCCTACTGGTTCGATTCACTAGTACAGACGAGTACTATGGCAACGGGCCAAAATGCTCTATGGCAACCGAAAAACCATCCGTTGCCCCGCTTACGATACCGATGTGGAGCCGCTCATTTACTACGGAGTCTAACAACCGTGTCCGATGTGAAAATAGAATATAAAAAATATTATTTTAATTCGTAGTCTCGTATCGTTTAGCCCCAGACACTATTCACATACTGTATTTAATTATCTTACACAGGCACAGTTCACATAAGAAGATACATGCTCAAAATACATCAGAATACACAAGACAACTGTGTGTCCTCTCGGAAAATAGAAAAACTATGCTACTGCCGACTCATTGCAGCAATCCACCATGCCTTAACAGTCCAGAAACAACGTCTTCAAGTATCAAATCCATCATCGATCACCTAAATCATTGAAGTGTCATGTGAGCAACTGTTTGTGCTAGAAAAATACGAGAAAGAACGATCCAAAGAATTTACAGGAACGCATATCTAAACAGAAAATAAATTTTTGCAATCATGAATCTGGAATCATTGGTGCTGCCCCGTCCAGACCCCAGATCTCATCCATCCAGAACATGCGGAGGAGCTGCAGCTTGGTGATCTTCGATCCACAAAAAAGCATGCACATACTGAGCAACCAGAGGAGAAGAGGAACGCTCATACCTCAGAGAAGATCTGCACGCCCGCACGGCTTCAACCTGTTCAGCATCTTCCGCACACGCCCAAGCGACAAGATCTGGACCCGCGCACGGCCGCGCTCGCGAATGTTCATGGGGATGATCCGACGCGGACGGAGGTTGAGGAGAAGGGCGCCACCACGGAATCCCGATGTCCTCCGCCATCTGCTGCACCGGCAGCGCGGGCAGAGGTGGAGGAGAAGGGTGAGCTGCCATGGACTACCGAGGTCCTTCGCCATCAGCTACATGGCGGCACGGACGACGCGTCGGAGAAGACAGATCGGGCGCGGACGGAGGTCGAGGAGAAGGGCCGCCGCCACTGATTCCCGAGGTCCCCACCATCTGCTGCATCGGCAGCGCGGTCGACGCGCCGGAGAAGGCGGATCCAGCGCGGACGGAGGTGTAGGAGAAGGGCCGCTCCCTTGGATGCGGGAACCGTCCTTGGAGACCACCGTCCTCCGCACTGACACGCACGACGGGAAGGCCAACGGCGCCGGGGGTGGGCGGCGGCATCGAGGCCACGAAGGAGAAGCTTAGCAGGAGGAAGGAGAAGATCGGTGCGGAGTGGTTGTGGTTGTTGTGTGCGGGAGGATAAGAGAGCGAGAGGATAAGGCTAGGGTTTGGTGACTATTTATGGGAACACGGAAAAAGGCCTCTTGGGCCGAGCACATCGCATACGGAGCTGAATTTCCACCGTTAGCGATATATCGGAAATTGCATACGGAGCTAAAATTTTCACCGTTGCTGATATATCGGAAACAGTTAATTTTTTGTGTCCGTTGCCGATGTGTCGCGAATCCAGTGCGGGATAGACATGGAAATTTTTTAACCGTTGCCTTCGTGAGCGCTGACTGTTGTTTTTTTGCTGCCGTTTCCATAGAGGGGTATCCGATGTGTCGTTCTGTACTAGTGATTAAACCTTGGTTTCATACTGAGGGAAAACTGCTTCTATACTGCATCATACCTTCCTCTTGGGGTCTCCCAGCGAACGTGTGATCCACGCAATCACAGTGCGAGCCATCGGATGCCGATACGATGATGCGGAGCGTGCGTGTCTGGTATAAAACCAGCGCCTCGCCGCCGCCCCTCGCGTGAAACCCTAGCTCATCTCCCGTCCCCTTCCAGAGAGCAAACCGAGAGCAGCCGATGAGCACAGAGCGATGGAGCGAAGCACGCCGGCGACGAGGGCCTGCGCGACGGAAGAAGAGAGGCACTGGCGTCGTCCAGGCCCCTCGCCGGCGCTGCGTGCAGCTTTGGCTAGCGCGCAGCTCCGTCGATTGGCTCTGGGCGGCGCCTTCTGCGAGGCGTCGGCGCACGAGCGGGCGGCTCCGCGTCGGCGTCGACCACCAGCTTCAGACCCGGCAACGTAAGTAGGCCTCTTCGACAAGGACGGAGATGGTAAGGGAATCCCTAACTCCCCACGCCTACTCGCCCCTCCTCCGGATCCTCTGTACTAACCCCCACCTCGCTTGTGCTCTCGCAGATCCAAAGGAGCTCTCATCCTACGGCCTCTTCGACAAGAACGGAGATGCAAGGCACCGCCTCAACCCTTCTAGGGTTTCGGCCGCTATAAGCTCTAGCCGGCCGCCATTGCTCGCCTTAGCTCAGGAGGTATCCATCCGGTCCCTTCTCTCTGTAGCTTATCCGTCCTCCCCTTTCTTTATGTTTAGCGGATAGGAGTTGACGCATCTAGGCATATAAATGGTTGTATCTACCCTAGATGTTACATTGGTTGCTTGGCCTATTTGTAGATTCGTTAATACAAACCATTTCTTTGTGAATCATAGATTCGTTAATTTGTTTCAAATGTGCTGATGCTAGATTAATTTATTGACCTGAGATTTGAGGTTTCTAATGTGCTTATGCTGAAATCATGTCACTGGGACAGAACATGAGTTGGCTATCTTATAGCTCAAATGCATTAAAAGTGAATAATTTCTGTTTTTGATTGTAAACATTGGGACAGAACATGAGTTGGTCATCTTCTTTCTGTTTAGTACCCAATGGACAAATACTTGTGTAATATGCAAATAACTGAGCTAGAGATGCTATTTTCTAATTAATGAGCACTTTCTTGTCAATTCTTTTTTATATTGGTGTGTTGCAATCTTGTTTTAAGTAGTTCTTATTGTGGGTCATCTTATTTGCAAACCTATTTGCATTCTTATGTGGGTAATCTCTTTTAGCATTATAGTTCTGTTTTGTCCATGTGGCCTTTATATTCTAAAAAACTAGCTGGGTGGCCCGCGCATTTGCGCGGCTAGAATTTCTCTATATCATACTTGCTATGGTTTCTTTTGTCGTTTGTACATTGTACATTTTGGTCATCTTGCATCGACACTGGTCCTCTCCTCCATCATACACCTCAAATTCTCAGGAAGGAAACGGAATTTCTAATGATATTTTATTTTTAATCAACATTCAGTTTTAAGGTGGGCTTCTTTTATAAATACAATGGTTAATTTATATACGAACTTGATTTGAAATTTGGCTTTATATGGATTTCACATGGACTTGGTTTCAAATTTGATGTATGAAATGAGAGTTGCATTCTATAGAAACAATGTATCCAAACATATATGTAGGCTGTCATGAGATGTGCCTTTGTGATATTTAGAAATACGAACTGTCGTTATTTATTTTTGTTTTACATTCTGCACACCTCTAAAGTATTGTATGCTGAACACTTCCGTCGCATTTTATTTAGCTTCAGACAATAAAATGATTTCCACTACGGGTAACAGAAATAGTAACTTGCTATCGTTGACAGTCTATACGTGAGAACGCTGTAAATGTAAATGAGTTTGTACTCCCTATACTCCCTCTCTCTTCTGATGATGGAAGAGAAATGTCCTTTCTCTTCTCTACCGGTCAGTCAATCGACCATACCCAATCAACTGACCATACTTTCAAAATAATCTCATCTCTCCAATTTTCTCCAATGTATTCAAGGCCATGGTCTTGGGTGCGATTCTCGACCAAGCTGTGTATGCGCGATTCAGCCACCGATATGGCATTTCCTACCGGCGATGCTGCATCTCGCCGTCGCTTCTCTGAACCTGCCGGTGCTTCATCTCGCCGTCGCTGATTCTGCGGTGATAGATTCTGTGCGTGGCCCGGCTTGTACGGGCACGGCTTGGCTGACTTTGCGTTGCAAAGTCACGGCTACAGTAGCCTGACTTGGCCTGTGTGAACCGTTGGATCGGAATTTGACAGCCCAGATCGAAGTAGACTGTTCACACATCTCTGCCCAGAAAACACTGTTCGAGCAACACTGTAGTTTGGATACTGTAGTTCCGTACTGTAGCATCGATCTGAGCCGTCAGTTCGTGATCTGGTGGCTGAAAAATGGGCAAAGTCAGCGGTACTGTAGCTTCGCTGCCTTTGCTTCTTGAAGTCAGCTAATCCGGAGCGGGCTTGTACATGGACGTGGTCGACCACGACGAAGGCCGCAGCTGCGGCCCGCATTCAGCAGTCAAGGTGCGTTCCTCGCTTCCCCCCCGCACGGCCGCTTCCCCATTTCTAAATTTTCCCCCAATTTTTAATTTCAGATCATCTGATAGCTCATGGTGTTTAGCTTGGACCAAAGAAGCCCCAGGTAATCTATCATCCTATATCCATCGCGAATTAGTTTTATTTTTTCCAACCATTAATCTTCTCACTACATATTTGAGGATAAATCACGGTCCACAATCTATATTTGAGGAAGTAAAAATACCCGTTTTCTTCTCTTAGACGTCTGTATCCACTCCATTGACCGTACTCAGTGAAATTCCCATTTCTCCGATTTATGCTATGCCATTCTCTTTGAAGTGATACTTGTTGAAGCTGCCGGCGAGGCTGCATCTCGCCATCCCGGTCGTCAAGTTCAGTGCTGACTGCACCGTGTGTGACCCGTCAGTTTTTGATTTTTGTCTATTTTTTGTAGAGAAGTTAGCTTTTGATTGTTGGTTTTGAATGCTTGTATCTTTAGAGATATGAGAGGAGAGGATAAGATTTTGGGTACTCCTTATCCAAAATTAGTTCACATGTACAGAATAATAAATTGAATTATTAAGATGAAAGACATGTATGTAATCTCTGAAATTATTTCATAAGTACATCAAAAATTGAAAATATGAACTTTGTCTAGACATATGTATTTGTGTACGGAAAAATAATGACGTCCATGTCATGTTCACTCTGATATTAATCATTACTTTAAATGTCTTGTACTCCCTTGTAAATTAGATAAATATCTCCTTATAAACAATATTCTCTGCGCTATCTTCACTTGGACACTCATTGTCATCGATTAGTAGCTTCAATCCTTCTTTGTTTGTGACTCTTGACAATGCCACATATAATTGTCCATGGCAGAATACTTGCTTATTCAGATATATTCCTACCTTGTTCAAGGACTGATCTTGGATCTTATTATGGTCATCGCGAAGCAGACCGATAAAGGATATTGCCTCCGTTTCACCACAAATGGATATTTTGAGTCGTTGGGTGACATGATGATTCGAGGTATGTATACCTTTTCGCCAACGTGCGTTCCTATAATTATTTGTGCCTCAATGTATTTATTTCCAAGTTGTGTTATGGTCATTCTCATACCGTTGCATAAACCTGCATCTTGGTTGATGTTGCGTAGGAGCATCACCGGCAAACCTACCTTCAGTTTTAGCTGATGGTCTGGGATTCCTGGGAACATTAAGGTGTTGAGGAACTCAGTCGGACACATGGTTTCCAATCTGCTGTTGTTCGTTGTTGTCTTGCACATAGTATCCAGGCTTAGGTATGTCACCTCTTCACCTTGTATCTGGACTTATGCAGCAAAAGCGGTAACAAACTAACCATAAGATGATTTTAGCCCACCCGATTTCAGTCTAACCGATGTACAAAGGATGATGACTTTGAGCAGAGAATAATCTGTGTGTAGAAAAAAATGCATTGTGCTAAGATAACATCCCTCTGCACTTGATGCATTGTATATTTATCTAAGATACTATCTTCGACACATAGTTGGGGTTTTACACCATTTGCAAAAAAAAAAGTGTCTTCACACGTATAACTGAGATCAACAGTCCAATTGAGCAGCAAATTCTTAGGTGTTTTCTTGTTCTCCTGAAAGTACTACTTTTTAGACTACATGAGAGACTAATCAAGTAATAGCATATATTTTGGGAAGTAGGTGTAGCATGACATACATGAGTTCTGCACGCATGACATACATGGGTTCTGCACAGGCAGAATATTAAATATTTGCAGTAGCACCACACATCTACACCAGCTCACAAAAGGTCCCCATTTTTTTATCACTGTAAACTCTGATGACATTTCATTTAATCTTGAAAGGATTTGGCAGTGCCATCGGAGATGAGTAATTTGAATACATTAAAATTGTCCACATATAGGAAACGAAGTTAGAATATGAAATATATAAAGGGAAAAAAGAGGAGACATACTGTGTTGAAAAATAATGTAGGGTCTCGTGAACGCTGTAGCTTCGTGCAAATTACATCTATTTGCAACAATTATAATATCAACTTATATACAACGACTCTGAAGGAATATAACCTCCCCAAATTTCTATGAAATTCTTTTGAGCCATAGTTTAGTTTCTATAATGTTTCAAATTCCTCCATCTATTTTGTGTTGTTGTATATTGCAAAAGAAAAAGATAGAGTTGTTGTATGCTCGATAACCTCATTTGACCAAAGTCTTAATAAACAAACTATAAGTTAGGGCAGTGCAAAATTATTTATTTGTGGGTATACAAAGTAGGCCAGAACTAAATGTGTATAGGATATAAAAGAAAATCAACAGTTGCGTAGGAGTGAAATAAGAAGGTTTAGATACATGTATAGATTTAACACACCTTACATAATAGCATCGGAAATATGTCGGGGTGATCTGCTCCAGCCTCCGGCGGCGCAATATAGTACTCCAGAATACTCATACGACGACGATATGCTTCGGCCGGACACTGAGATCAGTGTTGTGTTTCTTCCATCTGAGATGCATATGTGCGGTGGCCTGGAGATTTGGCACCAACTGATCTGACTGCATATGTATGCCTCGGATGCAAACACAAATAAAATACTGATGGCTAGCTGCTACTTCACTTGTCATCGCCGTCCGCGTCAAGCCATCAAACACACCTTCACGCTGAGACATGAATATCGATAAACGCTTGGTTTGGTTTGCTCTCGATTAGATTTAGTGGTGGATATGAATTCTGTGGGTATCTGTGGCCATTATTTTTTCTTGGCATTTTCTTTCACGATGCGGCGATCCCTTGCGAGAAGTCCTCATCCCATAGGAACAGAGACTACAACAAAAAAGGTCCCGTAAGATGTCGCATCTGAACTGGAAACCGAGAAAAGTCGGTATTTGCTCGGTGATCGCAGTCTCTTGGAGATTTACATCTCCACCGTTGACATGTCATAACTTTTAGATGTGATCAATCTCCACCTTTGCTTGTCTTCATCATGCTCTGTTTAGCTCCTTGTTGATCAAACATGTGAACTGCAATATCTAAAAAATAATCGTCTAACTGAATTATTAGGTGATAGAAAGGATGTGGACTAAGATATATGAGTTTGACTTTGATACATAGGGTAAAATAGTTAGCGTTAAAAACATTTCATATGGAGTAATGTTTTAATTGAATTGACGTAGCAAGCTTTAGTTGTTTTTTCAAACATAGATGGCAGTCAGCGTAGCAGCAATTGGCTTTCTTGCGAAAAAAGATCAGTGGTACATGCAACCAAGAGATTTATATGTGTAACATACTAATCAAAAATAGTATCATTATAAGGAAACTAATGGCATCATTAGTCTAGTGATTTAAAATTAAAATAATTTTGTCGAAAATAAATAATAATGCAATTATACACCCATAACCGTTTAAATTCCACTTAATTGTGAACTTTTTTACCTTCTGAGTTGTGACACTTCTTCTACCATGCTTCATGCAGATCATCTCACCAGGCCACCATGACACATCTGAGTAATACATCGGATAGAAACTCAATAGTCAAGAAAAAAGTTTCTTTTAATTCTATTATTGTGCTCTCCTTCTGGTCCTTCTACCAGCTTACCTCGAATCCATCCTTTGATCATGCATGCAACATTCTCATGCAAGTACGACGCAGTCGCTAACATGCGTGGTTGTGGCAGGGGTCGTCAGCTAATCTTATTTGCTGTCTCCAAAGTCCAAACTCATCGTCATACACGGCTCAACGTTGTAGTCCAATGCAGCCGGCACGGCAAAAGATCGATTGATTCACATGTCATGTAATTGCGGCCACGCAGGTCATGAAGTTCTGATCCGAGGCGATCTAGCTTAATGTGGAGACTTCGCTGGTGCCGTATGTGATTCTGCTTCATAGCTAAACAAATCGTGTAGTCCCTAGTCTAGCTAGGTCCACCACTTCACGTTGTGCATGGCAGCAGATCTAGGAGAGATACGGTATTATTGTCATGCTTAACCGATGTTACGATGTACTCACTCCGTTTCAAATTAATTGACTTGGTTTTGTCCAAATCTGGATGTATCTATACTTGTTTGATGTCTAGATACATCCATATGTAACAAAATATGTGTCAATTAAATCCGAACAGAGGGAGTAACTGTATACAAACACTCCAGAGGCAGTACAATTACTTGTTCTGACCATCCATATCCTTCCGTTCCTCTTCATGATCAGTCACCAAGTTCTCAATTTGATCCTTCCATGGCGTCCGAGCCCAGCTCCAGACCCTTCGCCGGCCATGTCGTCTTTGCTACTGTCATCGCGGCCTCTTTGCTTCAACATCTGGCTCTTGACGATGCCGATCGAGTGGATCCAGATCGACGCTTATATCGTCTCCTGGTTTTACTGTTTTACACGACGATCTCCGCTGAGGTGCTGGACATGGTGCCTCCGGCTAGAGCTGGACGACACAGCATTTGGCGTCTGGACGGCGAAACGGCCATCTTCCTCTCCAACCGGAACCCAGCAGCAAGCCGTCGAAGCACTCCAGCAATTTCACGGGCTGTTCGAGGGCGACATGACTATCCAGGCCTAAGCTGCGGGAAGTTGACCATCCGATCTTCGACCCCCTACAATCACGATGCGGTCACTAGTAGAAAAAGGGTCTTTCGTCCGGAGCCCAAAAGTCATTAGTCCCGGTTCGGGCAAAAACCGGGACCAATGCCAGACATTGGTCCCGGTTCGAGCTGCCAGGGCCTCGTGAGCCATTAATCCTGGTTCGGATGGGGGTATTAGTCCCGGTTCGTGGCATGAACCGGGACTAAAGCTCACGCGCCGGACACGTGGCGTGCCGCAGAGCATTAGTCCCGGTTCGTGGCACGAACCGGGACTAATACCCCTCCCCTGCCTATAATATTTTTTCTATTTTTCATTTAATATGAAATAATTCATATCTTTAAATCCGTAAATCGAAATTGAACAAATAAAATGTCTAAATCGATTAGAAAAATGAGAGGAATCCAAATATGACATCCATATCATCATTTTCACCATGCATATTACTTTTTGCAACATATTTTTGGTACTTGCTTAATAAAAAAGTCATTTTTGGCACTTAAAAAATGGAAAATGATATTTATAAAAATATTTGGAAATTGTTTTTGCCAAAAATGTTTGCCATACCAAGACACACCTATGTATCAAATATGGACACATTATCACAAACTATGGCACGGGGATGGTCATAACTTGGTCATTTGAAGCGAAACCTATACATGTCTATAGATGATAGACCTTTTTGTGAAGGTTTTCTTTGAAATATTTGTCAAAACTCAAGTTTATCATTTTTTCTAGCAACTAGTACACATAAAAGGAGTCCATGCCAAACGATTTCACTTTTTGAGTATTTTCTCCCTAGTAAGTTGGTGGACTTATAGCTGAAAACTCTCACTTTGGGCGAAACGGAGGGAATCTTTGCAAGAGTTGGGTTGATCTTGGTTTTGGATGTTCCTATGTCCTAACCTAACACAACCAAGAAAAAAAGTCCACTGGCCTACCCCTTTTGACTCCGTTCAAAGGGGTACATGGGAATTTTGACTTTTTTCCAGCGGGTCTAGGGTTTCGCCGAAGCGGGGCTTCAGAGCGTCTGAAACCCACCAAAATCTAGGTGGTTCCATACAATATATATACAAGTGTGTTGGGTGTTGTACATGTCCAAGATCCTACTCCGGTGTGTGACCGGCTTCACCGGCTTCACTTTCTCTCTAATAAGTTGGTGGACTTATAGCTGAAAACTCCCACTTCGGGCAAAACGGAGGGAACCTTTGCAAGAGTTGGGTGGATCTTGGTTTTGGATGTTCCTATGTCCTAACCTAACACAACCAAGAAAAAAAGTCCACTGTCCTACCCCCTTTCGACTCTGTTCAAAGGGTACACGGGAATTTTGACTTTTTCCAGCGGGTCTAGGTTTTCGCCGAAGCGGGGCTCCGGAGCGTCGGAAACCCACCAAAACCTAGGTGGTTCCATACCATATGTATACAAGTGTGTTGCGTGTTGTAAATGTCCAAGATCCTACTCCGGTGTGTGACCGGCTTCACCGGCTTCACTTTCTCTCTAGTAAGTTGGTGGACTTATAGCTGAAAACTCTCACTTTGGGCGAAACGGAGGGAATCTTTGAAAGAGTTGGGTGGATCTTGGTTTTGGATGTTCCTATGTCCTAACCTAACACAACCAAGAAAAAAATCCACTGGCCTACACCCTTTTGACTCCGTTCAAAGGGGTACATGGGAATTTTCACTTTTTTCCAGCGGGTCTAGGGTTTCGCCGAAGCGGGGCTTCGAAGCGTCTGAAACCCACCAAAATCTAGGTGGTTCAATACCATATATATACAAGTGTGTTGGGTGTTGTACATGTCCAAGATCCTACTCCGGTGTGTGACCAGCTTTACCGACTTCACTTTCTCTCTAGTAAGTTGGTGGACTTATAGCTGAAAACTCCCACTTCAGGCAAAACGGAGGGAACCTTTGCAAGAGTTGGGTGGATCTTGGTTTTGGATGTTCCTATGTCCTAACCTAACACAACCAAGAAAAAAAGTCCACTGGCCTACCCCCTTTTGACTCCGTTCAAAGGGGTACATGGGAATTTTGACTTTTTTCCAGCGGGTATAGGGTTTCGCCAAAGCGGGGCTTCAGAGCGTCTGAAACCCACCAAAAGCTAGGTGGGTCCATACCATATGTATACAAGTGTGTTGGGTGTTATACATGTGCAAGATCCTACTCCAGTGTGTGACCGGCTTCACCGGCTTCACTTTCTCTCTAGTTGGTGGACTTATAGGTGAAAACTCCCACTTCGGACGAAACGGAGGGAATCTTCGCAAGAATTGGGTGGATCTTTATATGGATGGCATATTTGAATTCCTCTCATATTTCTAATCGACTTAGACATTTTATTTGTCAAATTTTGATTTACGGATGTAAAGATATGAATTATTCCATATTAAATGTAAAAAGAAAAAATAAAGTAAAATATATTTTATTGTTATTTATTCAAAATATACTATTACATAATCATTGTTACTTATTCAAACAAAATTTTAAATTTAAACAATGAAAAAGTGTAACATCGTAACCGAGGGGTTAATATGATTGATAGGATACTAATATCAGTAAGTTCTAACTTCTCATTTGGAAGCTAATTTGAAAAGAACTCAAAAGTTAAGCATGCTTGGGCTGGAGCAATCTGAGGATGGGTGACCGAATGGGAAGTTTGACCAGGGTAAGTACTTTGACCTATGACTAAGTGTGTAATTAGAGATTAAGTATGTGGCTAAGTGGAAAATTTCAAAATAGAATTAAAAAAGTTAAAAAGTAAAAAAAGATTAAAAACATTAAAAAAGTTAAAAAAATTATTATTTTTTCAAAAAATTAAAAATTGTTGAAAAAAATTTGTTAAAAATTGTTCGGGAACCGGGACTAATGGCTCAAACCAACCGGGACTATATGGGGGTTTTTGTACTAGTGGGTGGTCGCATATGTAAAGGATTTAGATGCCGATTCTTTCTTTCATAGGAAGCTTTTCTCCCGTGGAGGAAGGTTTTTCTTTTACGTAAGTTTTCCTTTTCCTTCTTTTGATTTGGCGAAGAGCCCGTGACGTGAGGGAGAGGGACACTCTATATGCGCCTATCTAAATCAATGCTGATGTTTGTTAAAAAAACGCTGTTGCGGACGGGACATTACGATCGAAGTTAATCATGGTCGTTGGTCGTTATTTGATTTTGCTTATCTTATCTTGATCTAGCTAGGTCCACCACTTCACGTTGTGCATGGCAGCAGATCTAGGAGAGATACGGTATTATTGTCATGCTTAACCGATGTTACGATGTACTCACTCCGTTCCAAATTAATTGACTTGGTTTTGTCCAAATCTGGATGTATCTATACTTGTTTGATGTCTAGATACATCCATATGTAACAAAATATGTGTCAATTAAATCCGAATAGAGGGAGTAACTGTATACAAACACTCCAGAGGCAGTACAATTACTTGTTCTGACCATCCATGTCCTTCCGTTCCTCTTCATGATCAGACACCAAGTTCTCAATTTAATCCTTCCATGGCGTCCGAGCCCAGCTCCAGACCCTTCGCCGGCCATGTCGTCTTTGCTACTGTCATCGCGGCCTCTTTGCTTCAACATCTGGCTCTTGACGATGCCGATCGAGTGGATCCAGATCGACGCTTATATCGTCTCCTGGTTTTACTGTTTTACACGACGATCTCCGCTGAGGTGCTGGACATGGTGCCTCCGGCTAGAGCTGGACGACACAGCATTTGGCGTCTGGATGGCGAAACGGCCATCTTCCTCTCCAACCGGAACCCAGCAGCAAGCCGTCGAAGCACTCCAGCAATTTCACGGGCTGTTCGAGGGCGACATGACTATCCAGGCCTAAGCTGCGGGAAGTTGACCATCCGATCTTAGACCCCCTACAATCACGATGCGGTGGTCGCATATGTAAAGGATTTAGATGCCGATTCTTTCTTTCATAGGAAGCTTTTCTCCCGTGGAGGAAGGTTTTTCTTTTATGTACGTTTTCCTTTTCCTTCTTTTGATTTGGCGAAGAGCCCGTGACGTGAGGGAGAGGGACACTCTATATGCGCCTATCTAAATCAATGCTGATGTTTGTTAAAAAAAAAACGCTGTTGCGGACGGGACATTACGATCAAAGTTAATCATGGTCGTTGGTCGTTATTTGATTTTGCTTATCTTATCTTGAACGTTGATTGTTTGTTGTTTTAATAATATAATAGATGTGTTGATGGATTTACTGTTTGCAGGTTGTAGGTACCAAGGTGTTTAAGATGGTGCTGTTGACGGTGCACGAGGGTGCACGAGGAAGACGAGGTGATTTTTTGCATCTGTCTACTGTGTAATATTTTGGTCTGTCACTCTCTTCCTGTGCTTTTGGTTATGACCTCCGTCGCTCAGTTATCCAGACACTATGGTTAATAAATTTGTGTAAGTTATGGTTGCGCCTTTTGTTCTTTTCTGGTGGTATTGCAGTGCTTATTTTTATGTTCATGTGTAATTCTAATAACTTGGGTTTTTTGGTTAATGTTCAAGAATTTGTACCAGTTACTTAGTCAATAACTCAAGATTCAGTAACTTTTCTATTTAACATGCTTCATTTTGCACCTGCACATGGATCAATTCCCACTCTACAAAGAGATCTTTACTAGTTATATGCTGTTTACTAAGGCCCAACCATGCATAATGTGAAATAATGAACAGCAATCATGAATACTAATAGAGAAACATGAACAACCATCTTGTTTACTCCTATCTAATGTTGTTTATTCATATCTAACGTTTTTGTTTCTTTGCTGGTTTTTCAGGGCGCAAGTGGTGCAGTGAACGCAAGACTGCCCTCGGCTTCCCTGCTGCCTGATCTGGTCGGCTCTGGCCTCCAGGCCGCTGGATCGAGTCAAGTGGTGGTGTAGGAGGTCAACCTGGACGTGGCAACCTGAGTCGCTCCTGAACACGGAGAAGTGTGCCTTCTGGCCGGCAACATGGCTCAAGACCGTTCTGTACAAGCTATATGGAAATCGAAGTGTCTACCTAAGCTCAGAGTTTTTGCTTGGCTCCTCATGCGTGATCGCCTGAACACTAAATACCTCATGCAGAGAAAAAACTGGCATATCGAGGGGGGATCCTCATGTGTGCTATGCAATTCTGGCGTTCTTGAAACAAGAGATCATCTCTTCTTTGACTGCCTATTCGCCACTTCTTGCTGGGATTTTATTGGGGTGTTCTGGGCTAGCTCACTCGACATTTCGCCACGGTTTGCTCATGCTAAGACCAGTTTTATGGGGCCTTGCTTCATGGAAGTAGTTGTCTGTTCCCTTTGGAATATTTGGAAGTCTAGGAACGATCTCATCTTCAAAAACCAGCAGCCTTCTCTTGCCAGATGGAAGGTCTTGTTCCAAAGTGATCTGCTGCTTCATCAATACAGGGTCTCTGCTCCCCTAGTTCAGCCGCTTCTAGATTGGATACTAAGCACTTTTGTTTAATGTACTCTGTAGCTCCTTCTGTTTCCCCCCCCCCCCTGAATTTTTGGCCGAGTGCTGGGACGTTTTGTAAGAAAAAACCTCTGGTTTTTTCACATTCTTTCCATTTAATATAAAATTTACCGTAGGGGTTTCCCCTACGGTCTCTCGGTCAACATGGCTGGCACCACGAAGGATGTCGTCGACATAATCAAGCTCTGCTTCAAGGATGCCGCTTGGAATGCATCCAGTCGCCCTTTCCAAGCTGATGGGACAGCTCAAGCAGGTATATGGCTTCCACAACTTGCTCCACCCTTTTATGATCGATTGTGTCAACTTGACTAAAAATGTGGTAGCAGTCGATTCTGTCAACTTGACTGAAGTGATTTGTACCCAACTGCTTGTTAGTAGTAGACATTACATTCACTGGCACTAAAAATGTGGGTTTCCTCTAACTTACAGGAGTTCAATGCAAAAGAAGATTGACAGAAGCATGAGCCCAGTTTGTGTCTGCTATCGCAGGAGCACGAGCCCAGTTTGTGATTGCTGAAGAAGATTGAAGACAGCTTGTATTACACTTCTGTTTGTTAATACTTGTAGAGCTTGTAATACTGTGTTACCATTGTACCTGTGTTATATTGATATAACAGCCTGATCATGGCTCTTATTTGAAATATCACCTTTCTTTTTCTATCTTTTTCGATTTAAATATTGGTTATTTATTTGCCTGAAAACTCAATATGAAGAAAATAAGTCTGACAGCTGGACACCTTCTAGAACTTGACAGCTGGGCCCTGACAGCTGGGTCTCACCTTCTAGAACCTGACAGCCGGGTCCCACCTTCTGGAACCTGACAGCTGGGTCCCATCCGACTAACTTTTGAAAAAAGAAAATCTTAATATGTTGATGCAAAAAGGCCACGGCCCAGCAAATAAGAAGGTTGAATTGTTTGCCTCGGCCCACGTAGCCGTCCGAAATTACCAGGAAAACAAAATTAAATGGGCTAATTTATTGGGCCTGGCCCAAGTAGACGGCCGAACCGGACCGGGCTGATTTGGGTCTACGACCATTTCATTTGGTCACAAATTTACCCCGTCAGCTTTGCCACGTTGGATTTGACGTGGCGTGGCCAGATTGCCAGTGACCAAAAAAGTGGTCATAAAATCTGTGACATTTTCTTTTGGTCATAGAGGTCTATGACCAATACACAAAAAAGGTCATATTGGATAGTTAGTGACGCCCATAACATGATCAAGTGTTTTTGGTCACAAAATGGTCATAAATTAAAATATATGACCATTCAGTGACCAATATTGAGGGTCATAGGATAGCATATTTCTTGTAGTGGGAACGTAATATTTGAAGGGAAAGAGATAAGGTACGTATTCAAGGAAAAGGAGGGAACGGATTTTTTTAACTACTTAAACAAAATGCAATAACCTTTCGAATTAACATCTAGACTACAAGTACGTGATAGTTTGCTCTATTTAAAAAAAATCATTTTGGGGTTCAGAAGTAGTGATTCTATCACAGATCCATCCATAGTTGAGTGTGATTCCACATGCTCGCATGCATGACTATGCCAACCAGTTTCACCCTTTTTTGGAAAAATTCAAACTAAATGTCGAAATTTTGAAAAAATGTGAATCTTTCTCAACTAGTACTCTTATGTGATCTAGTTTATAGGAATTATTTTTGAACTTACAATACGAAAGTTCATAATAGAAGACTTCATGAAGAACACAATCAAGCATGAAGATGCAACGAGCTTGACGCCAAATGACTAGGAAGAAGACCATGTCCATGGCAAAATTCATGTTATTGTGCTGATATTTGGTATATTGGTGTATCTTAGCATGGGAAACAATAGTGCCCGACTGATTTTGTGATTTGGTTTTTGAATTTTTAAGTGCCAGATTTTATTTTTTTGTAAAACAAGTACCAAAAGTATGATGCAAAATAGCATCAACACAGTTTGAACACAAAACAGGACATATGTTTTGTATAATCCTAAGTTACTTTGAATTTTCTCGTTTGAATTTCTAGTGTCTAACATTCGAATGAACTTCTGACAATTTCTGAAAAGTAATTCAAATTTGAACTACAAGTACGTGATAGTTTGCTCTATTTTAAAAATAAAAATCATTTTGGGGTTCAGAAGTAGTGATTCTATCACAGATCCATCCATAGTTCTGTGTGATTCCACACGCTCGCATAATTTGGCACATTTTATGCATTAAATTCATTTTATGGCCATTTTCTTGCAAGAAATTGATTGACACACATATAATTTTCATGATAATAATGTAAATCTTCAGTCCGCGATCAACAAATTCAAGATTAGGAAAGTTCCGATCTCATGGGGCGCTCACCCTGGCGAGATTTATGGTTTCTAGTTTCATGCCGGCCTGCAAACTGGGTCCGCGCTCACCCGTTACTTAAACCCTGACCTCTCCTCCCTCCAAGATTTCCTCAGTCTCCAACAACCAAAAAATCACATACACGGCGCCGCCGCTCTCGGATCCAGCATCGTCGTCGTTGCATCTTGTACCTGACGTCTTCCTTCACCTATCCCCGTCCACCTCTCGCCTATGGCTTCTCACTGACCCCGGTACTTCTCTTAACATATCTTCCCAGCTCGCGGTGCGACGAGTTCATCGATGGCTACGAGCAATTGGGTAACAAATTATATCTGTACACCAATCTTATTTCATTATTATCAGACGCCGTATCTTGGGTAGTGATATTTTTCTTATGAGTTCGTAGTGTGGTACGTGCTCTGACAGTAAGGGCGTGTGCGTTGGCAACAATATGAAGAAATCCTTTTTCGTTGTGACCCTAGACGTCGGTTGTGGTGAAAAGACGGTAATCTACTAATCCGTCATTATATTTGTTGTAGTGATCCAATCCATTTGTTGATCTTACGTATTTATGTTAGTGTACTCATGGGTTTCATTTTGTTTACTTCTTATAGTACGTCCCCTGCTACATAAGAGCTCATTTTCTTGAGAAGTTTGGCGTAGCCACTACCCAGAACACAGAATTCAGGGCTAAACTTACTACTGAAGAGGGATTCAAGTACAAAGTTAGGGTTACAAACTTAGATGACAAAACTTTTTTTCATGGCACAGTCTGGCAAGAATTTATTAGAATGTACCAACTCGAATTTGGAGTTGAGCTTGTCTTATCTGATCTAGACGAGCAAGGTGATTCGATCCCCGTCACCTCAACCCATGAGCCGATGTACCATCCATGTACGTTACTGCTTATGCAAATATTTCAATTATATTTTACCTCAACTAGGTACAAATTGTAATGTAATTATTTCTACATGTACCAGCATACTATAAACTGCCAATGGAGAAACGTGAGATAGTTGACTCCTTTGTTAAAACTTCGGGAACCATTATTAACTGGAGGATGATGGAGTTAGTGATTGAACATGTTAAGAATCTGGAGGATTACGTAGATTACCATCATGCTGGCGACTATGTTGATGGTGAATGCACCCTTCTACTGCACACCTTGACCTGGACAAACCGTGTGAAGAAAGAACTGGTAAGCACTACATATCGATGTTTCGCATCTATAACTTCTGTGCTAGCATGTATATCAAATTTTGATAAGAAATGTCATATCTTTTTGTGCAACAGAAACTTCTTCGCCGTATGGTCCATGATGGCATGTACGACTTTGGTAATATTACCATCGTGTGTCATCCATACAGTAAAGTCCAGACCACCTACGCCATTTCTCCTGATGATGGTCGCATTCTTGTTAATGGGTGGAAGGAGTTTATGGAAAAGGAAGACACTTTAAGAATTGGAGACACAATGCTCTTCATGCTCTACCATGGAAATGAAGGGGGTTTCCTTTTTGCATCCTACATTCGTCATCTGGATGTGGAGTAGTTCTTCAAGCAATGAAGATAATAAGCTGAAATGTCAAACGTATTTGGCTTTTCCAAATTTCAGTTGTGATGCTGCTATTTGAATTTAAGTCTGCGAATGATTTATTATATGTATTAGTACATGTGGATTTTAATGTGCACGATGGGTCGATTTGTATCCAATTATGAACTTAGGGTTATTTTCATCGAATTATGAGTTGACACGACGAGTATTCATTTTCGAGTTATCTTTTCGTGCAATCTAAATTAATTATTATAACGATAACGCGTGGGCAAGCGAATAAGTGGGAAACGTGCAATTGTTTTTTCGAGGAAGAGGAAACGTGCAGTTGTGACGGCGTGGGGAAACGAGTACGTGGGATACGTAGGGTTTGCCATGACTTTCGCACCCGCCTCATCAGTTCCACGGGTAGCATAAATAGAGGTGCACACCCCCTCCCGTATGTACTTCATCCTCGAGTCTTCACGCCGCCGCCACTCATCCAAATTCTTGTACGGCTTCTCCATCCATGGCATCACCGCTCAAGCGCTCGGCTACCATGAGGTAGATGTGGCCTAATTTGTGTACAGATCCGGTTGTTATTTCCTTATGGTTGCATCTGTTGTTTACATCCGTTCACATAGGTTTTTAACATCATCTTCGGATTATTGGCGCAGGGACAGTGCAACGGAGGAGGATCTCACGCCATCGGAGTTGTCGGTGATCGCCGGCCTCAGGACGACGGTTGATGAGTTAAGAGATCAACTAGTTGCGGCCATGAAGAAAACTAAGCAGTACATGGACAAGACGGTGGAAGCTAGAGAGCAGCTCGAGAAGGCCTCAGACATCGTGACGAAGATGTCTGACCAGCTGAAGGAGCAGGTGGCCAACAACCTTGAGCTTCATGAGAAGGTTATAGCCCTCGAGATGGAAGTCCAGCTGGCGCGAAAGGATGCTTTACTCCTGCGCAACGAAGCTATGATGCTGGAGAAGCAGCGCCTCGACAAGAAGGTCAAGAAGGCCATGAAAGCCCAGCTGGTAGAGAGGGAGCTCCTCGAGGTTGAGATGGCAAAGCGAGGCCAGTAGGGTGTTCCTGCAGGGCCATCGGATGCATAGGTTTTCTATGTAAATCTGATGTGCCTTTCTATCTATTTGTTTGAACAATCATGTATGAGCCTTTTTATTTTCATCGAATTATGAACTTAGGGTTATCTTCATCAAATTATGAACTTAGGGATATTCGAATTATGAACCTTTCTGCTATATAGCTATGTTTGCGTATTATTAATGTTATTGAGTTTGAGAAATTGAATGAGCCTTCGGTGATCTCAATCAGATCCGTAATATCCGGTGAGAGGAGAAAAAAACTTGTTTTCACCAGCATTAGGTCATCTCTGTCAGATCCGTTTTAGCCTTAGGTCCGTTACTGAATATAAGGCAGCCGCCATAGCATTTTCGAGGAACGATCGGTGACCCAACCTCCATAGTCACGCCGATCGACGGGTTCGCGCCGCCTCTGGTATGTCTTCTTCCTCTAGTCGTCGTGTTGCCGTTGATCGGACGGCAACAACTTCCTCGATCGTTGCTCGTCCGGGGTCACTCGTCGCACAGCAGCTCGCCGGCCAGCCTCTACCAATCATCAATTGTGACAAGTGCGGCCGGCTGGTCCAGCGGTGGATCTCGAAGATGGACAAACATCCAGGATGGATTTTTTTCAAGTGTGAAATGGACAAAGTGAGTGGAATTTTGATCCTATAATATTTAATTCCGTACTGTATGGAACTCAATGTTTGATATGCTGCTATGCAGAAAGGTTGTGAATTTTGGTACTGGGAGGAAGACTACATTGATATACTGATTAGCCGGAATGTACTAGATGTCGGTCCACTAGTTGCTACGGAAGAGAATACTGATGAGGCGATCTCCAATATTGAGGAGGAAGAGAAGCATCCTGACAAGAGCAAAAGTTTAGCCATTGATCATAAGGAGATGGAGGAAGTATTGGTCGGACTTGTAGGAGCAATCAACGAAGTTGTGTTCCTATTGAAGTGTGTAATTTTTCTTGTCATCTTTTTTGGATCAATTCTATTATCAAAGAATTGGTGAAGTTATGAATTAGCAAATAAATAAATTTTGTGGACACAATATATCAGATTTCACAATGGAAGTGATTGATCGTTATCAACCTCAAGGTTGTAAGCAACAAACTCAAAATAAAGCTAAGTTGAAAAAAATTGTGCATAATTAAGTACAAGTTCTACTTACATAAAAATAATTGAAAAACAAAATGTAACTAATCAAGATCGCTGTCAACATCCGATATTGAAGTCGCATCACCTCTTGCATTCCCCTGCAACTGTTCCACATCTTCGTCGTCGCTGTTCTGAACTTCTTTGTTGGCAGCATCAAGTTCACGCCGTAGTTGAGGACCAATTCGTTTTTCAATACGTTCCACTTCATCGTTGAGATCAGCCTCGAGGTCATCTACATCCACTTCTTCCTCCTCATCTTCAACAACATTAACAATACGAGCTGATGAACACAGGTCTTCCTGATAAGCATCTTTGTCAATTTCTTCTCCTTGTTGACTTCCTTCATCATTTTCTGGTACATCATATACGTGTCGATGGCTGAAAGTCTGAACCACCTTCCAAGGAGCACCATATTTAGTGTCTTCCAAGTAGAAGCATGTTTTTGCTTGCCTAACCAAAATGAAGGGGTCGTTCTTGTACCACAGTGCTATTGTGTTAACGCTTTTGAAGTATCCCTCATCTTGGTATTCTTACCAGATGCAAGGTCATACCAATCACATCAAAATAAGAAGACTGGTCTATCTCGCTCCTTGGTTGACAAGTACCTCAGTTCAAGAATTTCCTTAACAACACCGTAGTACTCCGTTTCTTCTTGATCACCAAATGATGCAATATTCATTACGCCAGAATTTTGAGTGCGTAAGTTCTCCTCACTTGCCAAAGTACGAAACCTAGCACCATTGACATTGCATGCAGTATGTACTAACACTCTCTGGTCTGGCCCAAAAGCTAGCTACCGCAGATCTGCAGAAAGATTTGTCAAAGGCCTCACATGTTCTCTGAACCATGGTGCGAAATTTTTCTGAAGCTCCTCATCAATGTTATGCACACCCTTGTTCAGTAATTCCTCTCGAAAAAGCCTAAAGGTAGTTATATATAAGAAATGAAATCAATAATGATGTCCAAAACAATGAATGACTATATTAGAGGGTATCGGAACTTACGTAATGTAAGGTTGCGCCTCATCACAATTGTTTAGTACGTACCAAACCATTTTCTCAAACTCGTCATGAAAAAACTTTAGTTTGTAATTCGTATTGCCTTTGCTCCGTCTGAAAAAATTCCAACCTCATCATCTTGTTTTCTTCGATGCTGGTCTTTGAACCTACTTTCTTTGTTAAATTTGGTTTCCAGATGCACATTGAAATGCCTGGAGCAAAATGTGGTACACTCATCAACGTTGTAGCCCTCAGCAATTGAACCTTCGGGCCTAGCTCTGTTACGAACTGTTGACTTCAGGTACCCCAGCCTTCTCTCAACTGGATACATCCAACCATATTGAACAGGACCTCTAAGAATTGCCTCTTTAGGAAGATGCATCGCTAAGTGCACCATTATATCAAAAAATGAAGGGGGGAGAGCTTTTCAAGTTTGCACAGAATTAAAACAATCTCAACCTTCATCCTCTCCAGCACTTCAATTCTCAGAGTTTTAGCACACAACTCCCTAAAAAATCTTCCCAATTCAGCTATGGCCTCATACATTGGCTTTGGAACAATTCCTCTCAGCCCTGCTGGCAACACACGCTGCAGAAGCATGTGGCAATCATGCGTCTTCAAACCACTTATTTTACCAGTAGCAATATCCACACAATTTGCTAGGTTTGCGGCATACCCATCTGGGAATCTACAGTTGTACAAATACCTGCACAACCTGATCTTGTTTTCCTTCCTAAGCGTCCAAGGTGCAGGGGGCTTCATAACTGTAACCTTATTGTCTTGCAACCAATAATTCTTCCTAATCTTAAATTTCTACAAATCAAGTCTGGAGCTAAAAGTGTCCTTATTTTTCCCTTCTATCTCAAGAAGTGTACCTAGGATATTCTCACATATGGTCTTCTCAATGTGAATCACATCTAAGTTGTGTGCTATCTTCAGTACAGGCCAATATGGTAGATCATGTAGGTTAGCCTTGAGGTGCCAGGTTGGTTCACCTTTCTCTGGGACCCGCTTTCTCTTATTAGACGGATTTTTTCCTGGTGTGTAATCCTCAACTCTTGCTAACTTCTCTGCCAATTCTGCTTGTGTGTACTTCCTTGGTGCCTCTCTATTCTCAACTTTTCCATTGAAAAGTCTGCTTTTCCTATAGGGTGATCCATAGCAAGGAATCGACGATGGCCAACATATCCAATTTTGTGTATCAAAGACTCATAGCAAGGATTCACATCGCAGTGCACACATGCGTAATAGCCTCTTGTGCTACGGCCAGACATAGTGGCATACCCAGGATAATCATGTATAGACCAAAGAAAAGCAGCATGCAGTTGAAACGGATCAGCTGCGCAGACATCAACCGTCTCAACACCACTCCACAGCTTCATCATGTCTTTTATCAGTGGCTGCATAAATACATGAATTTTTTTCCCTGGTGAGTTTTTTCCTGGGATAAGAAGCGACATCATGAAATTATTTTGATCCATGCACATCCAAGGTGGAAAGTTGTACGGAATGACAAACACAGGCCACATACTGTATCCATTGCTCATATTTCCAAAAGGATTGAATCCATCTGTGGCCATTCCAAGCCTGATGTTGCGTGGATCATCTGCGAACCAGCCAAACTCTTTGTCAAAGTGCTTCCATGCTTCACCATCAGCTGGGTGCCTTAGAACATTCTTCTCAGGAACCCTCTGTTCCTTGTGCCACTTTGTGAATCCAGAAGTTTTCTTGGACTCGAAAAATCTTTGCAACCTTGGGATAATGGGAAAGTATCATAGCACCTTGTGAGGAATCTTTTTATTTCCTTTGTTGTCTCTCCATCTAGATAGCCCACACTCAGGACAATGTGTTTTGTCTTTATGTTCTTCCCAGAACAAAGCACAATCAAACTTGCATACATGAATGGTCTGATAACCAAGTCCAACTTCAGAAAGAGCACTCTTTGCTTCCTTATAAGACTTAGGAATATCCACATCTGGGAATGTCGAAGCTAAGAAATCAAGGAATTTATTGAAACATCTATTTGTGACCCGGTTGTAGGATTTGATTTGAAACATCTGATGCATGTAAAATGCATACATGAACTTTGCATTATTTTACTTATATTCCAATCATATTTGCATCATATAAGGGTTATATCAATGTTTTACAATGATTTTGGGAATATTTCACAGTTTTTCCATTTATTTGGAATTAACCCTGTTTTCCAGAAAACGTCTTTTTTAGTGTTTCAGACTTTCCGGGAGCTTCGGGACTCCAAAAAGGGCAAGGCCAAAGAGCACGGTTCAGAATTTTTGAGACGAACGCAATGGGCTTAAATTGAAGACCAGAATCCCAACAGGCTGGAAATTAGAGGGTCCCACGCGGCCTACTGTACCTGGCCGCGTGGGCCCACCTCTTTTCCCCCTCGGAGCTCCGTGGCCATCGATCTTTGCTCCACCGACATAGTCTTGACCTAAAAATGCTATAAAAATAGCCCCCCACGTTCTCTGGAAGGAGCGCCGCCGAAACACAGAAACCACGAAACAGAGACCTGGAGCTGCAGATTGGAGGGGGAAAACTCCGGCGGGGCGCTGCCGGGGTGGTCTCCATCTTCTCCAACGACTTCTCCACCGTCTCCATGATGAAGGGGGAGTAGTCCACCCCCTGGACTTGGGTTTGTGGTGGTAACTTATGTATCTCTCCTCTCTTTGAGCTTCACTAATTAGTACCGTATGAGCTGCTGAACATGATTACGGTCATCTATGTAATTCCTATGGTGGATATTGTGGTATGAGATGATTTGTTATGCATTTACTGTTGTGTTGGAACTTTTATGATTGTCATACTTTGGAGATATTCTATGATGCATGTGATGGTTTGATTTATGCATAATGCCTTGTTTATCCTTGTCATGAGGTGATTGACACCACCAAGTGTGGATAGATGAGAGAGATGTGTTCACACACGAATATAATCATTGCACTAGTGTTTAGAATATTGTCCATTATGAAGTATGATGTATGTAGGTACGGGATGGCCGATGTGACACGGCATATGTATTGAGTGACATGTGAAATACAGCCCAACATCCTTTATCTGGGGGTAAAAAGGAAGAGTATGATGTGGGAGTGACAGCAACCACGCTAGCCTTACGGGGTGACATAGCAACACAAATGAGTATTTCTTTCAACTATGTGTTTTAGGACATATAGCCGTCATAAAAGCTACCATTAAAACATGACAATTGTGTGTACTTTATCCATAACATGATAATCACCATAGATGAGAGAGAGAGGATTAAGTGAACCCATGAACCCATGTCCATTGTTCCTATAAGAGAAAACCTTTGTCTTGTCCTCTTGCATTGAAGAGGATTGGGACACTTTTACATTCTTGTTTTGTTGCATTAAACTTCCATCCATTAAATCAACCATCTTGTTCCTTAAACTTGTTTAGTGCATAATCAACTAAAACTTGTGACACTTTAGTTGTAGGGAATAGATAACTTTTCCTTCTTGCTCCTGCGGATCGATACCTTACTTCCACATTGAGAGGTGCTACAGTGATCCCCTGCTCTTGGGGGTTATCAAGTACTTTTCTGGCGCCGTTGCCGGGGAGCGTAGCGCTTAAGTTTCTATTCTTGTGTGCACTAGACTTTAGATTTATTTTATCTTGTTTTATATCTTGCAATCATCTAAGCTTGGGGAGGTTCCTTTAAACTTGTTTGGTTGTGAGTTTCTCATTAGTTTTATCAAAAACCCATAAAAATTAGAAAATGGAAAACAACAAAAAAATTAGAGAGCTTTATGAAATTTATCTTGAGTTAGGACATGATGAGTTTGAGCAGAAAATTAAAAAATCTATGGAAAATCATTTGCATGATGGTAGCAATGTTATTACTATAAATTCTTTGCACACTATTGCTAATGCTATGGAAAAGTCTAAGCTTGGGGAAGCTAGTTTTTCTAAAAATGATCCTTGTAGTTCCCCAGCTTTGGAGGAGAAAATTTGCTTTGATAATACTTTGTCTCCTATATGTGATAATTCTAATGATACTTGTGATCCACTTACTGAAAGTATTCCTTTTGAAATACCTATGGAAATTGTTGAAATGGTTATGAATGAACGTTATGCAGGGGATGGAACAGTCCATCCACATGATCACTTGTTGAAACTTACAGAACTTTGTGAGTTGTTTGAGGTTACAGGTTTATCAAGAGAAGATGTCATGAGGAAATTATTTCCATTTTCACTTAAGGACAAAGCAAAGAAGTGGTATAGGATGCTGGATGATCGTCCTTCGAATTGGAAACAGCTTGAATCTCTCTTTTACTCTAAATTTTATCCTCTTCATGAAGTGCATCTAGCTAGGAGTTACATTTTCAATTTTTATCCTCATGATAGAGAAAGCATTGCTCAAGCTTGGGGAAGACTGAAAACATTAATACTCAAATGTCCTAACCATGAGCTTCCTAAGGAAATAATTGTTACTAATTTCTATGCAAGGCTTTCAGGTCATTACAAGGATTATCTAGATGCTTCTTCAGGTGGTTCTTTCACAAGTAAGAAGGTTGAAGCTAAATGGGATCTTCTTGAAACAATTCAACGCAATACTGAAGATTGGAGAACGACAAAGGTAAAGAATCAGGTATAAACTTTGAGTATGATTGCATTAAGTCTTTCGCTGAAACTGCTAGTTTTCATGGGCTTAGTGCTAAATTTGGTCTTGATTCTCAAATTATTGTTGATTGCTGTAAAACCTTTGCTTCTCATATTAATATTCCTAAAGAGAATTGGGACATGTATCATGAACCTTTTAAAGACACTTGCTTGGAAACCGAAATTGTTACTAATGATTGCAATAAACATGCTCAAACTTCTGAAAATACTATTTCTTATAAGCATGTTAATTTTTGTGGAGCACTTAGACCTTGTGAAAAGAATAAAATCGAAGAGGAATATTGTATTCATCATAGGAATGAAAAAACTACAACATGGTATAGAGCTCTAAGTGATTTGGCTGAAAAAGTGTGTGCCCGCTATCCTTTTATTTGTGAACTTTGCTATAAAGAGGGTCATTTCGAATTTCAATGCTCAGGTTCTAATAAGGATATTGCGGGAGACTTTTGTGATAACATGATCACTCCTAATCAACATGATGAACTTACATTATTTTTGGGGTGTGAAGAGTTATCAAGAAAAACTTCTTCGTTAGATATGAGTGCTTTTGATATGAATAGCGTGTTACATGGATGTTATCTCTATTGTGTTAATAATTGCCATGCCAACACTTACATACAAAATATTATAAAAGATGGAACTACTTTACCAAAATATGAAAGGACTAATGTTTGTTTTACTCTTATTAATGAAAAAGAGGAAACGATATCTTCCCCTAAGCATGTTGCTCCTATTATAGTTGTTGCTGATGAGTCTGATTTCGATGATGATCCTATGCCTGTTACTTATAGTAGTGATCATGATTGGGAAAAGCATAGTACTTTTGATATTGAAAATCTCTTTGGTACTAATTCTGAAAATGATGATGCTAATAATTACAATCATCCTCATAAAACTTGTCATAGTTATGGAAGGATCACCCAAAACCATCCAATTAATATACAACTTGTCTATCATGTTCGAGTTCTTTACAATGATCCTACTTCCATTGCTATTAATAATAAGAACTTTGCTTATGTGGAAAATATTGATACTTTTATGCATATGGATCATGGTAAGAATGTTTCATGTGATGGTTATATTGTAGATTTTATCAATGATGCTACTGAAAGTTTTTATGAGAGAGGGAGACATGACTTCATATACCACAATAATATTAAGTCTCCTCTCTCTTTGTTGAAAATCTTGAAGTTGCACTTGCTTTGCCTTCCTATGCTAGTCACTTTGTGCTTTATTGATTTATTTTCTTACAAGATCCCAATGCATAGGAAGTGGGTTAGACTTAAATGTGTTTCATATTTTTCTCTATGTGAGCATCATTAAAACTATCAAGCCTAGCTATATGGCTATAAAGAAAGCGCTTTACGGGAGGCAACCCGGTTGTTTTTATTTGTGATTTTCTTTGTGTCCTCTTGCTGTAACAAGAGACTTAGTGTTTAGTTTAGATTCTGGAATTTTTAATAAAGTGCCAAGTTTTACTCATTTTGGTATGAAAAAGTTGCTTATAGCATTCGGAGATATTATTCCTGCACGAATCTGTGCACGGTATGATTTTTAATTCTTATTCTGTAACTCCGAATGAGCTCATATTTAAACTGTACTGGCAACTTTTCATCCTCTGTATGCATGAATTTTTTCGGAATTTTCCGACAAAGTTAAGTAGGGTAGAAAAATACGTTTTGCTGCTGCTATTCTGGACAGATTCTGTCCCATTTTGTTTGATGCATGCTTAGAACTTTTAACATGAATCTTTTTGATCCAATTGAGTTTATGAGTAGGCATACAACATTATACACTTTCTGGACATTCATATGAATTTTTGTCTAAGGATTATATGCAGCAAGGAATCTATTTGTTTATCACTACTAATGTGCCCCACAGAAAAAGAAATGGGAGAAACGGTGTTTTGAAGTTTTTTCACAGGGATTAGAGGAGATGCACCAAGAGCTATCCAAGGATGGTGAAGACCATAAGCTTGGGGATGTCAAGACAACCCCACTAGACCAACACACTCTCGGTTTGCACACGTCTAACTTCTGTTTTTCGATCAAAGCACTTTATCGTATAAACTTGGAGCGTCTGTTTTTTTGCTTTTGTTATTTCGGTTTGTTAAATAAGACCACCACTATCATTTATATATGAGAGAGCTACTGGAAGTTTGGGTTGAATTATGTTGGATGCTATTAAATATATTGGGATAGGGATGTTTGAGTTGATTTTAAAAGATACATATAGTTGCATAATTCATGTGCTTTGAATGAATGTTAATTTGCAAGTGTGTTGTCAAGAGCTATCTTTTACCATGTTTAGATGTTGAATTTTAACTTTACTTGGTTTAACATGGATTGATTAGTTCTATGGACACTTATGCATGCATTTAGATGGTCAACTTTCTCCCTATTGCTAGCCCAAAAATTACAACAAGTAAAAAGCTTGTTTCCCAACACCTTCAACCAAAGTTTTTCCAGTGAGTCCACCATATCTACCTATTAGCTTTATGCTATTCCAAGTATGTTTATCATGTTATATTGTGTTATCTACATTTCTGAATTTAAATGCTTATGTTATTGATTGTCATGGGAAAAATTGGTTAAAAGCTCTCACGAACTTGATGCACAATTTACTTTTATTGCATTTAATAAGCATGAACCATTGTGATTAAAATTATGAAGTTGTGGGCTTGACAATAGTTTTGGTTGAGAGTTAGCCCATATGTGCTGTCACATGGCAAGCTTTCAACATTGCACTTATTTATATTTAGTTGATGTCATGTACTTTTGTTTATGGATGCCTATCATGGGTGAAATGAATGTGGATACTTAGTAAGTTCAAAGAGTTGTATAAATGGTTAGAGAAATGCCTGGGCCGCTAATCTAAGCCATGCATCATTCATGGTGGAAATTTACAGCATAACCATAATGTTCATTCAGTGATGCACCTCATAATAAAAAGCTATACCCATAGTAAATAAAAGAGTGCTGAGATTGTTCATTGTCTGTTTGTCTTGTTGTTTTGACATGGGCTTGTTCATGTCATGGGACAAGAGGTACCCTAGTGCAGCTCTTGATGATACTATTATTACTTGCAATGACCTTTATTTGAATTTACTTTGTGGACCAAAGTGAGTAACACATGGTGTAGGTACTTGTATTCAAGGGACATGAGACATTCAACCAATACATTGTCAAGCACACCACTCATATTTGCTTTCACTTTAAACATTAATCATTCAAGATGCTATGATAGGGGTAATGAGAGCTCCACACCAATGACTACCACATTGCAAGCATTAACTTAAGTAGAAGTGTTTGGAAGTTAGATGAAACTTATTCATGCTTTACCTCTACTTATTTATCTATCCAAAGTGTCCACCTTTTATATTCAGTTTTCATAAGAAGTACTCTATGACCACCATAGGATGTTTTTACTTTTCATTATGCATACATTTGGTCCATAGTACTTTCTTCTATGTTACACTTTGTGAATTTATCATTGAACATCTTTACATTGAGTATTTGATATCACTTCATAATTTATCTTGCATATTGTTATTCCTTTGAAGAATGAATCATTTGACTCTATGTAGCAATAGTAATCACCTTTGATATCCATTGATAGTATTAAAATGCAAAGTCCATGTTAGTTTTATCACCTTCATACTCGGGACGAGCATGGGTTAAGCTTGGGGATGTTGATGCATGTAAAATGCATACATGAACTTTGCATTATTTTACTTCTATTCCAATCATATTTGCATCATATAAGGGTTATATCAATGTTTTATAATGATTTTGATAATATTTCATAGTTTTCCCATTTATTTGGAATCAACCCTGGAGCTGCAGATTGGAGGGGGAAAACTCCGGCGGGGCGCTGCCGGGGTGGTCTCCATCTTCTCCACCGTCTCCATGATGAAGGGGGAGTAGTCCACCCCCTGGACTTGGGTTTGTGGTGGTAACTTATGTATCTCTTGTAACATTCCGAAATTTTGGAATGTTTAAAAATCACTAAAAATTGAAACTTTTATTTTGGATACAATAATTTCCTCAAAACTTGAAGATGAACATAAAAATATTAATTTTGATTGCTTACTAAACCCTATTTACAAAGTGTTTTAAATTATTTTAAACATGCTATATTTTCAAAATTTGTTTCGTTTCAATTATATGATTTTAAAAATAAGTTTAAAATATATTAATTTCTATTGTTATTTGTGGTACTTTGTTTTCGAATTTCTTCAATGGTATATTATTTTAAATATTCCCTTATATTCTATGTTCAAGATTTAAAGATTTTGAAGTAAAATATTTATTTTGATATTTATAAAGCCCATGATATAAATGGGTATTTGTATTTAAATGATTTATCAAAACTCTATTTAAATAAAATGTTTTGTACAAAATTATTTTTGTGGATTTATAATTTGAATGATATTACTCATACTATGTTTCTAGATTTTATTTTAAGTTCAAAAAGAATTTATAAAAGCCTATTTTATAAAATGACATAAAAGTGTCAATTAAATCCTTTTGCATTATTTCAAAATTTCAAATTTTGAAATGTTTGTAAAAGTGTGTTTGAATGTTTTAAATAACAGATCTTGATTTTACAAATTTTTAGAAACAAATTTGAGTTGATTTGGACTTTTAAAACAAAAGTTATGAAAGAAATAAGAAAAAAAACCAGAAAAAGAAAAAGAAAAATTGATGACGTCACTGATGACGTCATCGTCATCGTATTCAACGTCCAGCGCCCGAAAATCACGCCCGATTCTTTGATTTTTGCCGTTTCTTCTCCAATTAATTCCGGACGTTCTACTTGACCAAATCACGCACCGTTTCTTCCTAATAAAAGCTCACGGCCTCCCCTCCATTTTCCCTCTCACTCCCGACTGAATCGCGCCCCCAGGCTATCCTAATTTCGTATCAACATTAGCCGAGCTTCAGAGCTTTTGTTCGTCCACGAAAACTACCCTCGAATCTATTTGGCATCAATACGAAAGTTCTTCGTATCATGGAGATCTACCACCCCGTAAAATATCGTCCAATTCCATCCACCACAACTCCCCAATTTCGTGGTCAAACTTTTTCGATTTGAAAAAGGAATCTTAGATCTCTTCGCACTCGAGGTACCAAACGCAAATCCCCCTGGCAGGAAGGTAGATCGGCCTATTTTCTACAACTTTCATATAGATTGTTTTTCCATTCGAGCAACTTTAATTCTGGTCAAAATTCGTAGTCAACCGTAAGATCAACCCTGTCAGAAAATTATTAAAAATATTACAGAAAATTGTTTAATCTTGTTATTTTCATATCTCTTCAACCGTAACTCCATTTTCAATGTTTTTGTAGTCTATGGATTCGTATGAACGTGTAGAATACAGTAGATTAATAAAACCATATATTTTAGTCGTGCACTAACTTTTTATTTACAGAAACATGAAAAACATTATTTTTATTAATAGTTTTAAATTTATAAGTCCATATTTTGTAAATAAAATATTTCTAGAAAGCCCCTGACCTTTAAATTATTTAAGTTTGCTAGATCTAGACCGTTAGATCTGTTTTGTATGACTAAGATTAGATCCATTAAACGAATCGGTACAAGCGAATCAGGACACGCCACGTCAGCGCCTTGTCAGCAGTCAACGCCCAGTCAGCAGCTCCGTCAGCATCCTCGTCAGCGCCAAGTCAAACCCCGTCAGCAGTCAACGCACGGTCAGCGCCCAGTCAGCGTTTTCTTTTTAAAAATCGTTCTAATATTTCAGAAAATTGTTAAAACTTGTAAATTACATATCTCTCAAACCGTATGTCCAAATTTAACAAACTTTATGTCTACGGATTCAGAAAATTGTGATCTGCTCATATCTGTTAAAATATTTAACTTTTACCGAAACTAAATTTCGGTGGTTTTGAAACTCTAAGTTTGAGTTTTTTTTTGACATAACTTTAGTTTAAAAATAGGTTTTAGATTGAATCCAATTGCATTCGATTTGTTTAGTTGCCCTCTGTCTAGAAAGACTTCAGCCATTTTTTGTTAGTATTTTTGTACAACAGTTGCTACGAAATTAGTGTTTATTCCCTTTTTAGGAGCTACTTTAATTATATTTAATATTAAAAATTATTATTTTATTACATGTTCGAATCATGCATGACTTAGTGTTTTTAGAAGAGTTGAGTTGCTGTATTTAGCACTTAGAAAATTTTGGCCTCTCAAAAATCTATTTTTCCTTAGAATTATTTTGTTACCTTTAGTTGTCATAATTTTTCCTTAGAAAAATTTAGCATTTTATGACTTAGTTGTTTTCCTTAGAAGTTTTTCAACACCAAGTATTTGTTCTTTAGTCCTTAGCTATTTTGAACCAGCATGCTTGCCTTGCATTCTTTAGAATATTTTTGCATGACATGGCATGCATATCTTGTCCTTAGAAATATTTTGCACATCATGCATAGCATACTTTTCCTTAGAAGTTTTGGTGATGCTTGTATGTTGATTTATGTTTTGTTGATGTGTTAGAATTTTCGGAGAGAGACGAAGGCTTTTGCAGTTGTTACTCCTGCTCCCCCTGTTGCCAAGGCAAGTGGCACACATAAACTTCCTAGTATTTTTCTATGCATGACTTAGAATATTTTCTATAAGCATGTGTTGGATAGTATTGCTATGCTGAACTGTTTAGAATACCACTTTATTCCTATGTGTCTAGAATCCTATTATAATATGGTAGACTTGCTTAGCTATGCTATGGAATAAAGTTTTTACAAAATGTTAAGTGGCTTCTCAGGGCCATGTCCATGGGGGTTTTCACCTAAGATAGTTTTTACTATACTTAGGACCATGGTATGTGGTGGTTATCACCTGACTTAGTACACATCTACTAAGTTAATGAATCACCTGGGTGGAATTGGTATTGCTTGGTTTATATTGAGTGGCCACTCAGGACCATGTTCATGGGGTTATCACCTAAGATAGTTTTCACTATACTTAGGACCATGGTATGTGGGGTTTTCACCTGAGAGTGCACTTGTGGATGGCCACCCAGGAACAAAGGGATCTGAAGAACTCCAAGTGAAGATTGCTTCCCGTGCAGCCATTAGTCATATGGGCTCTGGCTAGATGGATTAAGTTGCGTGGACTCCTCCCGGCTTGACATGCAGATGTAGAAGGATGTAGGTGGAACGGGTCAAGCCTGTATGGGATGGGGAAAATGCTTCCGAAAAGTCTCGTCTCAATCTTCTCCTTTTCCTTAGCACAATTTGAGTGTAGAGGATAGTTTGGGCTGATTGGGTCTAATGGTGAACGTGCACAACCTCTCGAGAGTTAAAACTAAGTACTTAGCCGTGTCCCCGGTTACGGACAATTCTGAGCAGCTGAACAAGGACGACAACGGAGGATCCCAACATTCCAACTTCTCAATTAAATTGTGATGGGTGAACAAGGGTAGAAGAGACAGTGGTTTTCATGCCATGGATGTCTCGATTTGAAGAAAAATGTTTTCCAAAAGTTAGGAAAAAGTTGGCTTTATGCAAAATAGCCTTGAACTCCACCAGCCAAATATGCATATAGGTTATTAGAGATATTCCACTAAGTGTCCACAGAGTGTCACTTGCCAGTTCCATTTTATATGGTTCTGACCCACCTTGTTGCAACATTTTTCCTGTTGCAGGATGTTCAGACGATGAGTGAGGTTTCGTTAAGTATTTCGAGTCTACAACCAACATGTTATCGCCTGTGGCACATGAAGATGATGGAGACTCACTGCTACTTTTATTTCCGCTGCTTTACTCTTTCAAAGCTAGTTTCGTGCTATGCAATTTGTAATTGATATTTTTATAAGTACTGGATCCACGTGTAATAATTGATACTTTGTTGTGATATTTCATCTTAGACTGTGTGTGTGCAAACGATCGATCCAGGTATTTGCACTATACACAGGGATCTTGCCAATTTTTAAGTGCAGGTCCGCTACATCTCTCCTCTCTTTGAGCTTCACTAATTAGTACCGTATGAGCTGCTGAACATGATTATGGTCATCTATGTAATTCCTATGGTGGATATTGTGGTATGAGATGATTTGTTATGCATTTACTGTTGTGTTGGAACTTTTATGACTTGTCATACTTTGGAGATATTCTATGATGCATGTGATGGTTTGATTTATTCATAATGCATTGTTTATCCTTGTCATGAGGTGATTGACACCACCAAGTGTAGGTAGATGAGAGAGATGTGTTCACACACACGAAATATAAATCATTGCACTAGTGTTTAGAATATTGTCCATTATGAAGTATGATGTATGTAGGTACGGGATGGCCGATGTGACACGGCATATGTATTGAGTGACGTGTGAAATACAGCCCAACATCCTTTATCAGGGGGTAAAAAGAAAGAGTATGATGTGGGAGTGACAGCAGCCATGCTAGCCTTGCGGGGGTGACATAGCACACAAATGAGTATTTCTTTCAACTATGTGTTTTAGGACATATAGCCGTCATTAAAAGCTACCATTAAAACATGACAATTGTGTGTACTTTATCCATAACATGATAATCACCATAGATGAAGAGAGAGGATTAAGTGAACCCATGAACCCATGTCCATTGTTCCTATAAGAGAAAACCTTTGTCTTGTCCTCTTGCATTGAAGAGGATTGGGACACTTTTACATTCTTGTTTTGTTGCATTAAACTTCCATCCATTAAATCAACCATCTTGTTCCTTAAACTTGTTTAGTTCATAATCAACTAAAACTTGTGACACTTTAGTTGTAGGGAGTAGATAACTTTTCCTTCTTGCTCCTGCGGATCGATACCTTATTTCCACATTGAGAGGTGCTACAGTGATCCTCTGCTCTTGGGGGTTATCAACATCTTGATAATGAATGACAACCTTGTCATTGTGGTGCATCCCTTATGAAGCTCTCCCCTCTCTTGTTCAAGGAGATTTGAATAGATATTAGGTTCAGCATCACCTCTCTCCCCTGTCTTCTGTAGATCTTGTAACAGATTAGAAATATCATCATCATTAGTACCATTGTCATTCTCATTTCCATCGTCGTTATCACTTTCATAAGCACCGTGGTCATCATCATCTACCCTGTCTTCCCATGACTAGTCCACCTTGTATATGTGGTGGACATACCATTTTGGTTTATGTGAGAATGAACTTCCGATTGAGTATGGCGAATCAAATTAAGACAGTGAATGCATGGGCACAATATTGAATCCCCGTTGCCATGATCACGAACAATCTGCATAAAATCCTTAGCACCCTCGAGGTATGCAGTTGAGTTTTTTTTTGCATTATTAATCCAATCTCGATTCATTGCCTACAAACAATGATCCGATTGTTAATCAAAAACCTTACAATTTGATACGACTTTCAAGGACGTTAATATCTAACAGGAACTCACCGCTGCTCTTTCCATGAACCTCTCCACGTCTTCCCGTAGGGCGGAATGTTTCGATCTCGTCGCCGGAGAACACCAGGGCAGTGCGGCCGTGAAACCCCCGTCCTGTCGCAGCCCTAACTAGCACCCACGCTCCGTTGACAACGCGAACATGCGTTGTATTGATCGCTGATAAAAGGAAAATAACAACAGAGATCTGTTAGGTATATTGTATAAATTACAGATATAGATACTTTCAAAAGGTTTAATACTAAGGTTCAAACAATAACCTTACGGTAACCCAGCGATAGTGCATTTTACTTTTTTTCAGCAGGTCCTCGGTTCAAAACACATCGAACCACTTTTTTTTCCCGTTTTACTTAATTATCTGACATTTCGGCCCCAAAGAATCGGTGACGACCAGAGTGACGCCCTAAATCCGTCACCAGGAGTAATCCGTGACAAATTTAGTGACACGAAAGTTGTGCGTCATGCATTAACACTAATGCGTGACAAAGATGAAAATTCCATCACCTATTATGGATAATCAGTGATAAATTCGATGTCGTCAATAGGATTTTTGTCACAAAAGATCGGATCGGTTGTAGTGCCAGGCTGGCCTCCCGACGGCCTGTGTCGTGGGGCTACCCTTCGACTACCCCACGGTGAAGATACCTGGTGCACGCCAAGACTAGGACCCGACATGCGGCCTATTAGAAGATGACAACGAAGGCCCACCTGGCGGCCCAACGAAGCCCAACAAGCTACAACTTGGAGTACAAGACAAGAAACTCATGTAAACCCTACCTGGCTCCCTTTATAAAGCCAGGCAGGGGCACCCCATAGGAGAGAGGCCCACGGGACACACAGAGAGGCATAGCCCTAGCGAGACCACGTCTCATACCATCGCCCTCGCGGCCACCATGTAACTTCATATCATCATCTATACAGATCAGACAAGCAGGATGTAGGTCTTTACCTCACCATGAGGGGCCGAACCTGGGTAAATCCTTACTTGTCAGCCGACGAAACTACCAGCGCGCCATCTCTCCCCCCTTCAATCAACCCGAGGTGCACAACCCAGGGATTTGCCGAGTGCACACCTCGTCAATTGGCGCCGTCTGTGGGAAAAACGCGCGCTGGATTCAACGTTTCAGCGGCTCCAATCTCTATCGACAACGGCGGCTAGATCGGATCTCGCCGGCTCATCTACGTCGACACGTTCGACCTCGTCAACAAGTACTGCGGTGGCAGCGTTCCGAGGGCGCAGCCTCCGTGATCCAATCTGGCGGGTGGCGTGCGTAGCATCACGCGATCCAATCCTCGGTCTCATGCGATCCAATCCGCACCACGGCCGACGACGGCATTGCAAGAGTCAACTCCCTGGATCGCATCAAGTCGACAAAGGCAAGACCTCCGCCTCCACTCCGGGCGGACGGAATCAGCGACGGCGTGAAGAGCAGCATCCGCCTCAACACCAACTTCGTCCCTGCGCGCATGATCGAGATCCTTCACCAGTTCGTGCAGACCAGCGTTTCGCCGCGCGGATCAAAGAAATTTGTGATCAGCTCACATACGCCAAGGGAATAGGGACAAAAGCCATCACCGGATCAAGTACCAAGAACAAAGACGCAATAAAGAAGAGCGGCAGACTCATCGCGATGATCAAATCCACCATGGGTTTGCATGCGTACACGACAAGAAAATCCACATGACCACATGCATGGATGGATCAATCATTCATCTCCCTCGTTTCGTTACAAGGTTTCTTGAATATTCTTTCTAGCTAATATTTTTTTCCATGCAAGGTTCGATCGGATCGGAGCATTACACTCGCGAGGACACGACGCCTATCGCGCATCACGCCGATGTCGACTCGCCACGGCCCGCCTGACTCGGTTAGAGGAGGCAGCAAATCAGCCGACAGCCGGCGTAATCCATCTAGTAACACCTTTTTCAAAATGGAGCAAGTCCAGAAAAAAGCAAGCAGTATCTACATCGACAAATCATGGGGAACCACTACGTGACCTGTCCCTTGGCTGATCGCCTGATCGGACTTTTTCTTACTCAACCTGATCGTCTCTCTATGATTATTCTATACATCAATTATGTTATTTGGATCTAATCATCTTCCATTCACATGCATGCATGGAATTTCCGGCC
Source organism: Poa pratensis (assembly GCA_947311845.1). NCBI lineage: Eukaryota > Viridiplantae > Streptophyta > Magnoliopsida > Poales > Poaceae > Poa > Poa pratensis. The sequence goes on from CAMZMU010000010.1 coordinate 21,743,238, forward strand.
GCGTTGCTAATCACATGCGTGGCACATCTCACGTATACTAGAGCTGGGCGTTTCAGGTTCGATTCGACGACCACGACGACGTGCGCGCGTCTGACTCGGCGGAACGACGCATCGACCTCAACAGCACGCCATCACAGTTGGCTCGAATCGGGAATCCTCAACCCAGCGGAATGGCGCATTGGCTTCGACCACGCGTATCTTACAAACCGGCGACTCGGGAAGACGGCAGCGCCGCGTCATCCACAAGCCAGACCGTGAGCATCGCGACTGCAGTAAGCGGCATAGCGGACACGACGTCCAAGAGCAATGGCGACGTGCTGAAGCTGCCACCGACGTCAACAACAAAAACAAGTTCATCGCTGCACCCGACAGGCGACTCGAGTGCCTTCATCGGCTCTGCCTCCGACACTCGGGGGCTAGCGGCCTCGCCTTCATCGGCTCTGCCTCCGACACTCGGGGGCTAGCGGCCTCGCCTTCATCGGCTCTGCCTCCGACACTCGGGGACTAGTGGCCTCGCCTTCATCGGCTCCGTCTCCGACACTCGGGGGCTGGCGGCCTCGCCTTCGTCGACTTCGCCTTCATCGGCTCCGTCTCCGACACTCGGGGGCTGGCGGCCTCGCCTTCGTCGACTTCGCCTTCATCGGCTCCATCTCCGACACTCGTGGGCTGGCGGCCTCGCCTTCGTCGACTCCGCCTTTGTCGACTCCGCCTCCAACACTCGGGGGCTGGCGGCCTCGCCTTCGTCGACTTCGCCTTCATCGGCTTCGTCTCCGACACTCGGGGGCTGGCGGCCACGCCTTCGTCGGCTCCGTCACCGACACTCGGGGGCTGGCGGCCTCGCCTTCGTCGACTTTGCCTTCGTCGACTCCGCCTCCAACACTCGGGGGCTGGAGGCCTCGCCTTCGTTGACTTCGCCTTCATCGGCTCCGTCTCCGACACTCGGGGGCTGGCGGCCTCGCCTTCATCGGCCCGTCTCCGACACTCGGGGGCTGGCGCATCACCTTCATCACTTCCGCCGCGTCGACTCCGGTCCGCTGCGTCGACTACTTCCGCCGCGTCGACTCCGGTCCGCCGCGACGACTACTTCCGCCACGTCGACTCCGGTCCGCCGCGTCGACTACTTCCGCCGCGTCGACTCCGGTCCGCCGCGTCGACTACTTCCGCCGCGTCGACTCCGGTCCGCCGCGTCGACTCCGGTCCGCCGCGACGACTACTTCCGCCGCGTCGACTCCGGTCCGCCGCGTCGACTACTTCCGCCGCGTCGACTCCGGTCCGCCGCGCCGACTACTTCCGCCGCGTCGACTACCTCCGCCGCGTCGACTCTGGTCCGCCGCGTCGACTACCTCCACGCGTTGACTCCGGTCCGCCGCGACGACTACTTCCGCCGCGTTGACTCCGGTCCGCCGCGTCGACTCCAGTCCACCACACTTACTCCTTCTGCCGTGTCGACTCCGGTCACCTTGGCCGTACCCGATGCTCTCCTGGGTACTGCGCCGCGCAGGCCATAACATACTCGCCTTGGCCGCACCCGATGCTCTCCCGGGTGCTGCGCCACACAGGCGACAACAAAATTGCCTTGGCCGTACCCGATGCTCTCTCGGGTGCTGCGCCACACAGGCCACAACAAAATTGCCTTGGCCGCACCCGATGCTCTAACAAATTCGTCTTGGCAATTCACAGTCATCGACAAAACAAATCATTCAGTAGGCCAACAGGCTGAACGAGCATTCGAACAACTTTCGAGTGCCCATAGAGAAGTAAGCCAACAGGCTGAATAAAATACACAGTAAGCCACCAGGCTGAATAAAAATACACAGTAAGCCACGAGGCTGAATAAAAATACACGGTAAGCCAACAGGCTGAACGAGACTCTACTCATTATCGAGTCCCTCATTCACTCCCATCGGGAGTATGGCAATAACCGGCTTTCGACTGAAGGCTAATTAAGATTAACCTCAATTATAAGCAATTCTGCTTAATCTCGGGGGCTACTCCCATCGGGAGCGCTGTCGCGCCCCCGATAGCGTGAGATCAATATTCAGTCGAAACATTACCGACTAAACCATCCTCTGTAAGCCCTCAACGGCCGGAGTCGAATCATTTTTACTTGTCCCTTTCAGGAACCCGACGGCGTGCCCAGGAGGAAAGAGTCCTTACCCGAATCTTCGATTCGACCAAGCACTCGGGGGCTCGTGTCGTGGGGCTACCCTTCGACTACCCCACGGTGAAGATACCTGGTGCACGCCAAGACTAGGACCCGACATGCGGCCTATTAGAAGATGACAACGAAGGCCCACCTGGCGGCCCAACGAAGCCCAACAAGCTACAACTTGGAGTACAAGACAAGAAACTCATGTAAACCCTACCTGGCTCCCTTTATAAAGCCAGGCAGGGGCACCCCATAGGAGAGAGGCCCACGGGACACACAGAGAGGCATAGCCCTAGCGAGACCACGTCTCATACCATCGCCCTCGCGGCCACCATGTAACTTCATATCATCATCTATACAGATCAGACAAGCAGGATGTAGGTCTTTACCTCACCATGAGGGGCCGAACCTGGGTAAATCCTTACTTGTCAGCCGACGAAACTACCAGCGCGCCATCTCTCCCCCCTTCAATCAACCCGAGGTGCACAACCCAGGGATTTGCCGAGTGCACACCTCGTCAATTGGCGCCGTCTGTGGGAAAAACGCGCGCTGGATTCAACGTTTCAGCGGCTCCAATCTCTATCGACAACGGCGGCTAGATCGGATCTCGCCGGCTCATCTACGTCGACACGTTCGACCTCGTCAACAAGTACTGCGGTGGCAGCGTTCCGAGGGCGCAGCCTCCGTGATCCAATCTGGCGGGTGGCGTGCGTAGCATCACGCGATCCAATCCTCGGTCTCATGCGATCCAATCCGCACCACGGCCGACGACGGCATTGCAAGAGTCAACTCCCTGGATCGCATCAAGTCGACAAAGGCAAGACCTCCGCCTCCACTCCGGGCGGACGGAATCAGCGACGGCGTGAAGAGCAGCATCCGCCTCAACACCAACTTCGTCCCTGCGCGCATGATCGAGATCCTTCACCAGTTCGTGCAGACCAGCGTTTCGCCGCGCGGATCAAAGAAATTTGTGATCAGCTCACATACGCCAAGGGAATAGGGACAAAAGCCATCACCGGATCAAGTACCAAGAACAAAGACGCAATAAAGAAGAGCGGCAGACTCATCGCGATGATCAAATCCACCATGGGTTTGCATGCGTACACGACAAGAAAATCCACATGACCACATGCATGGATGGATCAATCATTCATCTCCCTCGTTTCGTTACAAGGTTTCTTGAATATTCTTTCTAGCTAATATTTTTTTCCATGCAAGGTTCGATCGGATCGGAGCATTACACTCGCGAGGACACGACGCCTATCGCGCATCACGCCGATGTCGACTCGCCACGGCCCGCCTGACTCGGTTAGAGGAGGCAGCAAATCAGCCGACAGCCGGCGTAATCCATCTAGTAACACCTTTTTCAAAATGGAGCAAGTCCAGAAAAAAGCAAGCAGTATCTACATCGACAAATCATGGGGAACCACTACGTGACCTGTCCCTTGGCTGATCGCCTGATCGGACTTTTTCTTACTCAACCTGATCGTCTCTCTATGATTATTCTATACATCAATTATGTTATTTGGATCTAATCATCTTCCATTCACATGCATGCATGGAATTTCCGGCCGCGTTGCTAATCACATGCGTGGCACATCTCACGTATACTAGAGCTGGGCGTTTCAGGTTCGATTCGACGACCACGACGACGTGCGCGCGTCTGACTCGGCGGAACGACGCATCGACCTCAACAGCACGCCATCACAGTTGGCTCGAATCGGGAATCCTCAACCCAGCGGAATGGCGCATTGGCTTCGACCACGCGTATCTTACAAACCGGCGACTCGGGAAGACGGCAGCGCCGCGTCATCCACAAGCCAGACCGTGAGCATCGCGACTGCAGTAAGCGGCATAGCGGACACGACGTCCAAGAGCAATGGCGACGTGCTGAAGCTGCCACCGACGTCAACAACAAAAACAAGTTCATCGCTGCACCCGACAGGCGACTCGAGTGCCTTCATCGGCTCTGCCTCCGACACTCGGGGGCTAGCGGCCTCGCCTTCATCGGCTCTGCCTCCGACACTCGGGGGCTAGTGGCCTCGCCTTCATCGGCTCCGTCTCCGACACTCGGGGGCTGGCGGCCTCGCCTTCGTCGACTTCGCCTTCATCGGCTCCGTCTCCGACACTCGGGGCTGGCGGCCTCGCCTTCGTCGACTTCGCCTTCATCGGCTCCATCTCCGACACTCGTGGGCTGGCGGCCTCGCCTTCGTCGACTCCGCCTTTGTCGACTCCGCCTCCAACACTCGGGGGCTGGCGGCCTCGCCTTCGTCGACTTCGCCTTCATCGGCTTCGTCTCCGACACTCGGGGGCTGGCGGCCACGCCTTCGTCGGCTCCGTCACCGACACTCGGGGGCTGGCGGCCTCGCCTTCGTCGACTTTGCCTTCGTCGACTCCGCCTCCAACACTCGGGGGCTGGAGGCCTCGCCTTCGTTGACTTCGCCTTCATCGGCTCCGTCTCCGACACTCGGGGGCTGGCGGCCTCGCCTTCATCGGCCCGTCTCCGACACTCGGGGGCTGGCGCATCACCTTCATCACTTCCGCCGCGTCGACTCCGGTCCGCTACGTCGACTACTTCCGCCGCGTCGACTCCGGTCCGCCGCGACGACTACTTCCGCCACGTCGACTCCGGTCCGCCGCGTCGACTACTTCCGCCGCGTCGACTCCGGTCCGCCGCGTCGACTCCGGTCCGCCGCGACGACTACTTCCGCCGCGTCGACTCCGGTCCGCCGCGTCGACTCCGGTCCGCCGCGACGACTACTTCCGCCGCGTCGACTCCGGTCCGCCGCGTCGACTACTTCCGCCGCGTCGACTCCGGTCCGCCGCGCCGACTACTTCCGCCGCGTCGACTACCTCCGCCGCGTCGACTCTGGTCCGCCGCGTCGACTACCTCCACGCGTTGACTCCGGTCCGCCGCGACGACTACTTCCGCCGCGTTGACTCCGGTCCGCCGCGTCGACTCCAGTCCACCACACTTACTCCTTCTGCCGTGTCGACTCCGGTCACCTTGGCCGTACCCGATGCTCTCCTGGGTACTGCGCCGCGCAGGCCATAACATACTCGCCTTGGCCGCACCCGATGCTCTCCCGGGTGCTGCGCCACACAGGCGACAACAAAATTGCCTTGGCCGTACCCGATGCTCTCTCGGGTGCTGCGCCACACAGGCCACAACAAAATTGCCTTGGCCGCACCCGATGCTCTAACAAATTCGTCTTGGCAATTCACAGTCATCGACAAAACAAATCATTCAGTAGGCCAACAGGCTGAACGAGCATTCGAACAACTTTCGAGTGCCCATAGAGAAGTAAGCCAACAGGCTGAATAAAATACACAGTAAGCCACCAGGCTGAATAAAAATACACAGTAAGCCACGAGGCTGAATAAAAATACACGGTAAGCCAACAGGCTGAACGAGACTCTACTCATTATCGAGTCCCTCATTCACTCCCATCGGGAGTATGGCAATAACCGGCTTTCGACTGAAGGCTAATTAAGATTAACCTCAATTATAAGCAATTCTGCTTAATCTCGGGGGCTACTCCCATCGGGAGCGCTGTCGCGCCCCCGATAGCGTGAGATCAATATTCAGTCGAAACATTACCGACTAAACCATCCTCTGTAAGCCCTCAACGGCCGGAGTCGAATCATTTTTACTTGTCCCTTTCAGGAACCCGACGGCGTGCCCAGGAGGAAAGAGTCCTTACCCGAATCTTCGATTCGACCAAGCACTCGGGGGCTCGTGTCGTGGGGCTACCCTTCGACTACCCCACGGTGAAGATACCTGGTGCACGCCAAGACTAGGACCCGACATGCGGCCTATTAGAAGATGACAACGAAGGCCCACCTGGCGGCCCAACGAAGCCCAACAAGCTACAACTTGGAGTACAAGACAAGAAACTCATGTAAACCCTACCTGGCTCCCTTTATAAAGCCAGGCAGGGGCACCCCATAGGAGAGAGGCCCACGGGACACACAGAGAGGCATAGCCCTAGCGAGACCACGTCTCATACCATCGCCCTCGCGGCCACCATGTAACTTCATATCATCATCTATACAGATCAGACAAGCAGGATGTAGGTCTTTACCTCACCATGAGGGGCCGAACCTGGGTAAATCCTTACTTGTCAGCCGACGAAACTACCAGCGCGCCATCTCTCCCCCTTCAATCAACCCGAGGTGCACAACCCAGGGATTTGCCGAGTGCACACCTCGTCAATTGGCGCCGTCTGTGGGAAAAACGCGCGCTGGATTCAACGTTTCAGCGGCTCCAATCTCTATCGACAACGGCGGCTAGATCGGATCTCGCCGGCTCATCTACGTCGACACGTTCGACCTCGTCAACAAGTACTGCGGTGGCAGCGTTCCGAGGGCGCAGCCTCCGTGATCCAATCTGGCGGGTGGCGTGCGTAGCATCACGCGATCCAATCCTCGGTCTCATGCGATCCAATCCGCACCACGGCCGACGACGGCATTGCAAGAGTCAACTCCCTGGATCGCATCAAGTCGACAAAGGCAAGACCTCCGCCTCCACTCCGGGCGGACGGAATCAGCGACGGCGTGAAGAGCAGCATCCGCCTCAACACCAACTTCGTCCCTGCGCGCATGATCGAGATCCTTCACCAGTTCGTGCAGACCAGCGTTTCGCCGCGCGGATCAAAGAAATTTGTGATCAGCTCACATACGCCAAGGGAATAGGGACAAAAGCCATCACCGGATCAAGTACCAAGAACAAAGACGCAATAAAGAAGAGCGGCAGACTCATGGCGATGATCAAATCCACCATGGGTTTGCATGCGTACACGACAAGAAAATCCACATGACCACATGCATGGATGGATCAATCATTCATCTCCCTCGTTTCGTTACAAGGTTTCTTGAATATTCTTTCTAGCTAATATTTTTTTCCATGCAAGGTTCGATCGGATCGGAGCATTACACTCGCGAGGACACGACGCCTATCGCGCATCACGCCGATGTCGACTCGCCACGGCCCGCCTGACTCGGTTAGAGGAGGCAGCAAATCAGCCGACAGCCGGCGTAATCCATCTAGTAACACCTTTTTCAAAATGGAGCAAGTCCAGAAAAAAGCAAGCAGTATCTACATCGACAAATCATGGGGAACCACTACGTGACCTGTCCCTTGGCTGATCGCCTGATCGGACTTTTTCTTACTCAACCTGATCGTCTCTCTATGATTATTCTATACATCAATTATGTTATTTGGATCTAATCATCTTCCATTCACATGCATGCATGGAATTTCCGGCCGCGTTGCTAATCACATGCGTGGCACATCTCACGTATACTAGAGCTGGGCGTTTCAGGTTCGATTCGACGACCACGACGACGTGCGCGCGTCTGACTCGGCGGAACGACGCATCGACCTCAACAGCACGCCATCACAGTTGGCTCGAATCGGGAATCCTCAACCCAGCGGAATGGCGCATTGGCTTCGACCACGCGTATCTTACAAACCGGCGACTCGGGAAGACGGCAGCGCCGCGTCATCCACAAGCCAGACCGTGAGCATCGCGACTGCAGTAAGCGGCATAGCGGACACGACGTCCAAGAGCAATGGCGACGTGCTGAAGCTGCCACCGACGTCAACAACAAAAACAAGTTCATCGCTGCACCCGACAGGCGACTCGAGTGCCTTCATCGGCTCTGCCTCCGACACTCGGGGCTAGCGGCCTCGCCTTCATCGGCTCTGCCTCCGACACTCGGGGGCTAGTGGCCTCGCCTTCATCGGCTCCGTCTCCGACACTCGGGGGCTGGCGGCCTCGCCTTCGTCGACTTCGCCTTCATCGGCTCCGTCTCCGACACTCGGGGGCTGGCGGCCTCGCCTTCGTCGACTTCGCCTTCATCGGCTCCATCTCCGACACTCGTGGGCTGGCGGCCTCGCCTTCGTCGACTCCGCCTTTGTCGACTCCGCCTCCAACACTCGGGGGCTGGCGGCCTCGCCTTCGTCGACTTCGCCTTCATCGGCTTCGTCTCCGACACTCGGGGGCTGGCGGCCACGCCTTCGTCGGCTCCGTCACCGACACTCGGGGGCTGGCGGCCTCGCCTTCGTCGACTTTGCCTTCGTCGACTCCGCCTCCAACACTCGGGGGCTGGAGGCCTCGCCTTCGTTGACTTCGCCTTCATCGGCTCCGTCTCCGACACTCGGGGGCTGGCGGCCTCGCCTTCATCGGCCCGTCTCCGACACTCGGGGGCTGGCGCATCACCTTCATCACTTCCGCCGCGTCGACTCCGGTCCGCTACGTCGACTACTTCCGCCGCGTCGACTCCGGTCCGCCGCGACGACTACTTCCGCCACGTCGACTCCGGTCCGCCGCGTCGACTACTTCCGCCGCGTCGACTCCGGTCCGCCGCGTCGACTCCGGTCCGCCGCGACGACTACTTCCGCCGCGTCGACTCCGGTCCGCCGCGTCGACTCCGGTCCGCCGCGACGACTACTTCCGCCGCGTCGACTCCGGTCCGCCGCGTCGACTACTTCCGCCGCGTCGACTCCGGTCCGCCGCGCCGACTACTTCCGCCGCGTCGACTACCTCCGCCGCGTCGACTCTGGTCCGCCGCGTCGACTACCTCCACGCGTTGACTCCGGTCCGCCGCGACGACTACTTCCGCCGCGTTGACTCCGGTCCGCCGCGTCGACTCCAGTCCACCACACTTACTCCTTCTGCCGTGTCGACTCCGGTCACCTTGGCCGTACCCGATGCTCTCCTGGGTACTGCGCCGCGCAGGCCATAACATACTCGCCTTGGCCGCACCCGATGCTCTCCCGGGTGCTGCGCCACACAGGCGACAACAAAATTGCCTTGGCCGTACCCGATGCTCTCTCGGGTGCTGCGCCACACAGGCCACAACAAAATTGCCTTGGCCGCACCCGATGCTCTAACAAATTCGTCTTGGCAATTCACAGTCATCGACAAAACAAATCATTCAGTAGGCCAACAGGCTGAACGAGCATTCGAACAACTTTCGAGTGCCCATAGAGAAGTAAGCCAACAGGCTGAATAAAATACACAGTAAGCCACCAGGCTGAATAAAAATACACAGTAAGCCACGAGGCTGAATAAAAATACACGGTAAGCCAACAGGCTGAACGAGACTCTACTCATTATCGAATCCCTCATTCACTCCCATCGGGAGTATGGCAATAACCGGCTTTCGACTGAAGGCTAATTAAGATTAACCTCAATTATAAGCAATTCTGCTTAATCTCGGGGGCTACTCCCATCGGGAGCGCTGTCGCGCCCCCGATAGCGTGAGATCAATATTCAGTCGAAACATTACCGACTAAACCATCCTCTGTAAGCCCTCAACGGCCGGAGTCGAATCATTTTTACTTGTCCCTTTCAGGAACCCGACGGCGTGCCCAGGAGGAAAGAGTCCTTACCCGAATCTTCGATTCGACCAAGCACTCGGGGGCTCGTGTCGTGGGGCTACCCTTCGACTACCCCACGGTGAAGATACCTGGTGCACGCCAAGACTAGGACCCGACATGCGGCCTATTAGAAGATGACAACGAAGGCCCACCTGGCGGCCCAACGAAGCCCAACAAGCTACAACTTGGAGTACAAGACAAGAAACTCATGTAAACCCTACCTGGCTCCCTTTATTAAGCCAGGCAGGGGCACCCCATAGGAGAGAGGCCCACGGGACACACAGAGAGGCATAGCCCTAGCGAGACCACGTCTCATACCATCGCCCTCGCGACCACCATGTAACTTCATATCATCATCTATACAGATCAGACAAGCAGGATGTAGGTCTTTACCTCACCATGAGGGGCCGAACCTGGGTAAATCCTTGCTTGTCAGCCGACGGAACTAGCAGCGCGCCATCTCTCCCCCCTTCAATCAACCCGAGGTGCACAACCCAGGGATTTTCCGAGTCCACACCTCGTCAGCCTGCGTGCTGTTTTGACCCTTTGAGTCATGTAACCTTATCCTCCCACCTACCCCTTTGTCCTAGACTATAAATAGATGCCTCCAACCTCAGATTTAGGGTTAGACTAAGATTAGACTTGAGTTGAGATTTGCTCCTTTTCCACCCTTGATGGTGTTGCCTCTTTGGAGATGAATCAAGGCCTCCCCTTGTGGAGATGAATCAAGGCCTCCCCTTTTGGAGAAGATCCCTCTAGTGGATTCAAGACCTTTTTCTTGTAGTTGAGATTACTAGCCAATCTTTCCTCTTGGGGTGACTGGATTGGATCGGTTGGGTAGACTGATAAGAGAAACAATCTTAAGAGTAAGGTTGCTTGGAGATTGAGAATCGGGGCTGCCCTTGGGGATTGGTTACTGGTTGATTTCGTCCGTGTTGCTTTGCTAGTTATCTTGATTTGAGACTTTTCCCCTTTTGTGTTCTTCGTGTTCTTCGAGTTCTTTCGTGTTCTTCGTGTTCTTCGCCAGATCCGCCCCAAATCCATGAAGATCGGGACCTATCCCGGATCATATGGTATCAGAGCAAAGGTTGCCACAGACTTGACTTTGTTTCCCCCGCAAATTCCCCCAAATTTTTCTTTGATTTTGAGAAAATTCGAAAAAAATTCACCAAAAATAGCCTCACGAGCTTTTGGATCGATCTGTGAATCTTGTGCGTTTTGGTAGGTTTTGATCCATAGATCTATTGCCAAACTTGTTGATCTACCTTCCTTTATGTTCCCATAGCCCAATTCCATCTTTTCGGCCTCCGATTTGTTGTTTTCCGTTGAGTTTTTCTGCCCAAATCGGCCATTTTCGCGTCCTCGGGCACGAACAGCGACCCGCAGCGGTACTACCGGCCTAGGACAGCCAAGCACCCGACGCCGCCGGCCCCGCGACCCCGAGGCCGGCCCAGCCCGGCCTAGGCCGACTTCAGAAAACTGAAATTTCAGGAAAAACGGTTCTGGCCGTATCTTTTGATTTCGGACTCTGTTTTTAGTGTTCTTCGGCTCGTTTCGAAGTTATGGACAAGTTTTACGTCACCATTGCGGTTGCTCCAACATCCACCACCCCCAAAATTTGTGGGCAAGCACGAGACTTCGACACCAAAGGGTAAAGTTCGTCGACGAAAGGTATAACATCACGACTATTTTCCCCTTGCCACTCCTTTGTGAGCCGCACTATATCTTTGCGATTACCATGTCCTATTGAGGCTAGCTCTTGATGATTGCTTGGGCTTTGCACATTTGCACGTTGTAGTTTCCGAGGAAACTTACATGCGCTAGTTGACATATATCATATATCTTGTTGTGGCATCAAAGAAGTGGTTGTGCAAAAGAGAAAAGAATCAAAAGAGTAAAGAAGCAAAAAGAGCCAAATCAAAAGAAAGAAACACCACTTGCCATATCTCTTGTAGGAAGTGCGCAAGCTCAATGAAAATCTTGTAGGTGGTACATTTTGTGCAAATCTTGTAGCCCACCAATAAATTGCAATCGAGCTAGTGGCTCTCCTTGTACTTGTGCAACACGAGCTTATAGTCTTCGCTAGGATAATATGGTTCTTTAGCTCACTCCTTTGTTGCATGAGTCCCATTTATCTATTCTTGTGTGTGTTTTCTTGAGCTACATTCCTAGTTTGAGATTGAATTGCTTTTGCTTTGTGATCATCGTGGTTCTCTACTTGCCTTTACAATATCTTGGTTTCCGGTTGGTTCAATTTGCTTTTCACCTTTCATACCTTCCTATCCTCATAAGTGTGTGTGTTGGGTGTTAGAACCGGGTTCTCTTTCGTCAAGCAACTCTATTCTTTGGATATAGTTTCTCTTGGTTCTCCATTTCCATACATTTCACTTGTTCTTGAGATCATGTTTAGGGGAAGTACAAATGGAAGCTCAAGCTCGGATGATGATATCAATGGAGGAATTCAAGGTGACAATGGCTATGTCATAGATAACGAGTTTGTGGGCCTTCGACACCTTGTCCGTGATGGGCTAGGCCGCTATGAGCGCCGTCTTCAAGCACAAGAAGCGAACTTCAATGCGCAAATGGCGAATGTGACCGAAGCTCTCAACAACCTTGCGCAACGTCGATCTTCTTCTTCGTCACGCTCAAGCCGTACAAGAAGCAGCTCAAGGTCGACACAACCAAGGCAAGCGCATCATGGTCCTCATCAAGAAGAACTACAACAAGGTCGCTAAGAAATACCAAGACGCGACGAACATGATCGACATCGCCATGATGTGGAACATCCACCTTCTCCTCGAGCGCACCATGGCAATGCACATCAAGAGCAACATCGCCCAAATGGTGGATGCCGTGAAAGAACACCATCACCACCACCTCAACATCGAGATCATCGAGACCCATTGGCCAATGACAATGGTGTTCCGGGTGCGAATGACTATGGTGACCAAGGCCGTCGACACCGCCATCCTCCAAGGCCACGCCATCACAATCGTGACCATGGGAACCATGAGGAGCACCCAATTCGACACCATGAGCCTCATCATCGCCATGAGCCTCGTCCCCCTCAAGAGCATCCACATGATCGTCACCACCACCACCATACCGAATCAAGTGATAGCGAGTCGAGCCAACAGAATGGTGATGGACTCAATAGAAGGAGACGTGGACGTGCATTACCACCTCCAAACCATCGCGACGAAGATGACAACTTGAATAACCTTCACTTTGACATGCCAAAGTTCTATGGAACAAGTGACCCGGAAGCTTATCTTTCATGGGCACTCAAGGTTGACAAGATCTTCCGAGTTCGACGCTACTTCAACAACAAGATGGTTGCCTTAGCTTCAATGGAGTTTGAAGATTATGCTCTCTTGTGGTGGGAACAACTTTAAAACACACGCTTGGACAACCACCAACAACCAATCAACACTTGGGTTGAGATGAAGGAAGCAATGTACAAGCGCTTTGTGCCAAACCATTACACTAGAGACTTGTACAAGAAGTTGTAAGAGTTGAAGCAAGGGCTGAAATCGGTTGATGAGTACTATAAGGAGATGGAAATTTCCACGATGAGAGCCAATATTGAGGAGTCGAAGGAGCAATCCATGGCTCGCTTCATGAATGGACTCACCAATCCAATCAAGAAGATTGTGGAGTTCCAACCATATGCCTCTTTGGTTGAGTTAGTACATCAAGCAACAAAGGCCGAGCGTCACGTGCTTGAAGAGCTCAAATACATCAAGACAAAGGCATTCTTCGCAAACAAGACTTCATCTTCCACGCCTACAACCACTGAAGCTCCTCCTCAAGCCAACACAAAAGGTCATCCAAGAGCTTCTACATCAACAACTCAAGTGCCTCAACCTTTCAAGAAAGCGCCTCCTTCAAACAACACGCCTCAAGGATCTTCGTCTGGCACACGACTCTTGAAATGCTATAAGTGTGGAGGACAAGGACACAAATCCTTTTAGTGTACAAACAAGAAAGTCATGATTATCAATGACACGGGAGAATATGAGTCCATGGGTGAAGAGGAGTACCATGCTTTGAACCAAGTCGCCACAATGCAAAGTGTTCAAGAAGAATTGATACGTCCATTTCGCATCACTATTTTATAGCATAATTTACTGTTATTCAATGATATATTTCATATTAAGAGGAGTTACTTATGTTATTTTGTCTTATTTTGCATGTTTGATGATCATTGGATAATTAACTGCCGGAGTCAGATTTCAGCTGGAAAAAGCAACATCAAGGCACTATATTTCTGGAGCACTAAAATATTTCCGAGAAGACAGATGTTCCTATTTTATCAGAAGATGGACTAAGCCAAAAGGGGAGGCTGAGATGGGCCAGGAGGGGCCCACACCACCCCTGGGCGCGGGGCCCACCTTGGCCGCGCCCTGGCCAGGTGTGGTGCCCCTGGCCCACTCAGGCGCTCCCCCTTCGCGTACTTCATCCCCCAGAAACCCTAAGACACGGGGAGTCCGTGAGAAAATATTCCGCCGCCTCCACGAGGCGGAAACCACAGAGACAGAAAAGCTCTCCGGCAGGGAGAAATCTGCCGGGGAAATTCCTTCCCGGAGGGGGGAGATCATCGCCATCCTCATCGTCATCACGCTGGACTTCATCGGGATCATCATCATCATCTCCACCGCCATCACCACCATCACCGCTGCACCATCTCGTTCCGCTGTAACATCTAGGGCTATACCTTGTTTAGTTCATAGGGGAAACTCTCCCGGTGTTAATTACTCCTTGTGGTTGATGCTATTGAGTTTTATCGGTGAATTAAAGTATATGTTCAGATCGTTATCCACCATTATATCACCTCTGATCATGATCCATATTGTAACAGCCCACTTTTGGAAATGCAAATTATGAGCTAAATTTTCACTTTTGCATTCCATACATGCATCATTGCATCCATTTGAAATTGCTAAACAACACAAAAACTTGGTTTGGCAACATTGGAAAACAAAATGCCCAACTTGCTTCCACCAAATCTCACAACAAAGGTGACACTCAAAATTGCAGAACAAAAGTACTTTGACAATTCATATTTGTCAAGGAAGTTCCAAGAGCTCAAAACAAATATTTGGAACTTGCTTAATTTCTCTAAAGGAAAGTATTTTGGAAATTCTCAAAATGCCTATAAGCAATTTCTTATTTTATTCCCCAAGCAGTTGACATCCAAATGACTTCAAAATTCTTGGAGTGCTTGCCAAGGGTGCAGGGAGGATGCACAAAAATTGGCATAATTTTCAGAAGTGTTTAAATGACTCAAGTAATTCAAATCCTTGCTGAAATGAAATTCCCAAAACTGAAAAGGACCCGTTTGTGATGAACTCAAAGTTTCCAGGGGGCTATGTGCAAAACCGCCGGCTTCTTCTTCCTCCTCCTGTAGCGACGCGGGAGCTCTGCTCCCGCCGAACCAGCTCGGCGCCGTGTGCTCCCCTGCTCCCCGCTGGACAACACGAGGTGGAGGAGACCACCCCGAGCAGCTCTCTCTCTTCCCCGTTGCGTTTTCCCCGTTCCCTAGCTCCCACCATCCCCTTCCATGGCGGAACCCTAGCCGGGGTCGAGTTCGTCGCAACGCCGCCGTGTGGGGCTTCCCCGAGCACATCGACGGGCCCCAGCACCTCCGCCGTGCTCTTCTCTCCCTCCCCGTGAAAGGAATCGGCCGGAGACGCCGCAGCTCGACGCCGCCGTGTCCTTCTTCGCCGCTGTCGCCCGAGCTCCGTAGCGCCCGATTTCGTCGCCGCCGTTGCACCCCGCCGTCCCCGACCTCTCCACCGTGCCTGAGGGTGAGCCTCCCGTGCCGTAGCACCTCTCCACCTCTCCCCTCACGCGCTAGCTCGTGCTCGAGCCGTAGCCACCGTCGCCGGAGTGTTCGTCGCTGTTCCTCGCCAGCCCGGCCGCGAAGACGGCCTAAGCCGGGCTGCGGACTGGCTCTCACGGGCACCTAACCAGCCTTGGGCCCGGCCCAAGCTGGGCTGCAGGCTGGTGCTCTCTGCCTTCCGGCCGGCCTCGGAGCCAGCCCAAGCTGGGCTGGGGGCCGGACGTTTCTGTTGCTAGGCCGGCCTGCCAGCCGGCCCAGACCGGGCTGGAGGCCGGGCTTTCTGTTTTTTTAAGGGTTATTTTTTTCATTTCCCCTCCCTTTTGCGTATGTTCCCCGCTCCTCCCCCGCGACGTAGGGACAGCGACTCGATGATTCCTACTAGTTCCTCTCCCCTTTCGAGTCGAGTAAATAAAATAATTATCGTTGGATTTAAAATAATCAAAAGTAAATATTTAAAAAGAGGAATTATAAAATTAATAACTTTTGATAGGGGCCTCCGAAAAATGTGTTCCTTATATTGAAACGCTCAGAAAATTGTGCACTAACCCTTGGCATCACTTGCATGCATGTCTACATGAACTTATAGCACAGGAAAACATAAAAACAAATGTAGAGCTATACTTCCCTCTTGTTAGACAATTAATTATCGCACCCCATAGAAAATGGGTAGAACTTGCGATAATACTATCAGTGCATTCAAAATGCCATACCATCATGTGTTTGCGCATTGCATTTGTTCAAGCATGTGTGGTGATTGATTGCTCCTCTGTTGCTATGTTTCGATAGATCAAGCCGCCGGGGTTACTCCACAATACCCCGAGGATCCGTACTACCAGTACCCTGACCAAGGCAAGCGTAATCCCCCCTCTGAGCATGTCTTATCCTATTTCCGCAAATATTTTCTCCACTATAATATTGCATGCGGTTCCAAATGTCAATTTGCTTGGATTAGAGTATCCTATAGTTGCATTAAGTTTCCGATGCCAATTACCTGTTTCCCCTCCTATTATCCATAGGATTTGTTGTTGGCCTGAAATACTTAACTATGCAATGTTGATGCTTAGCCATGCTTAGTTAAATGCTTGGCCGTCCGATGGATACTTCATGTTGGAAACAGGTTATTGAAGTGTTCAGATGATGGTGGAGAAATTGTGGTGACAGGTAATAAATGCTTAAAGGTGGGGATGAGAGGCCACTTTGGTATGGTGGTGTTTTGTCTCACTCTCGCCGCCTAGGTGCGAGTTCTTTACCTCTTGAACCAAGAATGAGCGCGCTTCCTTTCGGTGGGGTATATGGAGCCCTCGTCGACCGACTAACTTGAGCGGGACTAGCCAGGGTCCTCTAGTTTGAGCTTCCATTTGCGCGTGCGTGATGATGGTGGTATGAACTGGGATGAGGATGGTGGTGTTAGGAAAATGAGTGGCCACGGGGCAGGGTGTTGATGATCCGCTGCTCCGTCCTCACTGATGATCCTGGGTTAGTCTTTAACAAGGTAAAGGTTGTAACCGTTCCCACTCAGCCGGCTTTCCCCGGAAGAGAGCTACGTGTAGGCAATGAGCCGGGCGGTACCGAAGGTAAACACAGTGCACCCCTGCAGGGTTAAATCTTTTCGAAAAGCCGTGTCCACGGTTACGGACAACTTGGGAAAGGACGATAAGACCATAGAATAACTTTAACGGAATGATTAAAAACTGGGTACTAGAGGTACCACTCAAGAATGCAAGGTGAGCTTCCTCGAGGGTGATTCGGGGAGGTGCCTTTGATGAACAGGTACATGGTTGATGATGGTTGATGATGAGAAAGGTGATCAAAGAAAAGAGTTACTTCTTACCCTTTTGAAAATACTCTGAATAGTCGATGCCATTGAGTTATGTTTTCATAAATAAAATCAGCTTTATGCAAAACAGCCATAAAACTTTGAAAGCCTCATCGAGCTAAAGCTCTATATATAATCTTGCGAGTTCGTCGAACTCAACGTCGTTTGTTTTGTTTCAGAGGAGGACTTCACCGACCTCGAAGGTGGGTTCTTTGTGGACGTCGACGAGTAGTCTGGGGTTCCCAGGTGGCAGCTTGGGACATCCCGGAACAGCTGGCGCTGGATGTTTATCTGTAGGCCTCTTAGGCCATATTTGGATCTTGTTGTTTAGAACAACTAATTCGCTTCCGCTTGTTGTAATGTTGGGTCTGTGACCTCTGGTTGTCATTTGCTATCTTTCTCTATTATAAGAGTTGAACTATATGATTTGTGTCGTAGAGTCTGTGATGTGCCAGTTGTTCCACAAGTCTTGATCTCTCTATTATACATTGAGGGTTGTGCCTGTGTTAAGGCATCAATCGGGGTGTTGCGTTGCCGATGATCCATTCCGAGCAACGCCTGCCAAAGGTTTTGGCCGGGGATTGGTAAACCCGTAACCTCCGGTTGTATCGCTTAACCGGTGACACACAGCATCACTGTATAACAGTCGGGTCGGGGCGCCACAAGTTGGTATCAGAGCAGTACTGCCTGTAGGAAACCCTTCTACTGGTCGATGTTGAGTCTAGTGTTTGTGAAAATATTTTAACCTAAAAATGAGTTGTGAAAACCATCTTAGGATTCTTTTTACTCCTTATCTGGTTACCCTCTAATCTCGGAGCAATCTTACCTCGATTTGAGTTAAAGGTTTTACTTCTCTCTGTTACTTCAAAATGATTAGAAACGGGGTGGGTTCGACCTTTAGTGTTATGTGTCCGTTGCTCCCGCTGCGTTGCAATCCCAAATCAACTCAGATGTTTCTACCGAATCTAATCATTTGATCCTTTCTTTGGGTTTTAACCCAAGGACTTGAACATAAGGTCCCGGATTGTGCCAACTAGAGTGTGTTAAGTTGTGATTTCTTAACTCTCGCTAGTAGCACATGATGCTGATCTTTGACCCAAGTTCTATCTTGTTGATTCCTTGTCTTGTTGCACAATGTATTATCGTCCCTAGTCTGTGTACTTGAGTAGACGCTAATGCTATTGTTCGACCATTCGGAGAAAGATACTAACCGTGTCATTGTCAAATCTCCAGAATGGCTCGAGGAGGCCGTGGAGGCCGTGGTGGTCGCGGTAACCACAATGATGATGAGGATGATCTGCCGCCACCACCCTCGATGGCTGAGGTCTTGATGGCCATTGAGGAGAACCGTGGGCGCAATGAGCGCTTGCTTGAGCAGTTGGTGCAGCAGAATGCACGGAGGAACGAGTGCAACACTCTCACTGAGTTCCTGCGCCCAGCCACCCACCTTTGCTGATGCTAAGGAGCCACTGGAAGCTGATGATTGGCTTCGTGCTTTGGAGCGCAAGTTCTCCGCGCTCATGTCCCATTGGCGAGCAAGTCAACTTTGCCACCTACCTCTTGGTTGGTGCTGCTGGCTGTTGGTGGGAAAGCCATGTGGCTTTGTTTCCAGCCAACCATGTCTTCACCTGGGCTGATTTCGCACTGCCTTCCGTGCGGAGTACATTCCCCAGCCGATCATGGACTTGAAGAGGAGGGAGTTCCTGGATTTGCAACAGGGACGGATGGACCTCCGCACTTATGGTCGTGAGTTCAACCATCTCTCTCGTTACGCCCCAAGGGACGTGACCAATGATGCTGACAAGCAAGAGCTGTTCCGCAAGGGTCTTCGCCGCAGCTCCGCTATGAGCTATTGCCCTTCAGGTTCCAGACCTATCAGGAGCTGTTCAACCAGGCTTTACTCTGAGCAAGGAAGAAAGGAACTTGAAGCTTCCAAGAGGCCCGCACATGGGGACCACCAGAGTTCCTCGGGTTCTGAGAGCAAGAAGCGCAGGGTGTTTGTCCCTACAGCGCGTACCTCGTGCTCCATTCATGCCGAGGCAGCAGGATACAGGCCACCTCCTCCGCGCCCCACTACTTCGACACTTGGGGTAGGCGGGAGTGGGTACCGTCCTATGCTACCTGCTCCACCTGGAGTCACTTGCTACACCTGTGGCCAGGCTGGCCACTACTCCAGGGAGTGCCCCCAGAAGGCACCTCTCGCGATAACTCCTGCACGAGCCCCTGCCACTCCAACTGGCAAGGCTGGACCTATTGTGCGTGGTCGCCTGAACCACATCTCTGCTGAAGAAGCTGAAGAGGACCCCGGCGTTCTTATGGGTGAGTTACGAATCAACAACAACTGCTACAGTTTTGTTTGATTCTGGAGCATCGCATTCATTCATATCCATAGCTTTTGCAAAAGACCACAAAATACCGTTTGAGAAAATGAGCGTCCTTGGAGATCTCCACTCCTGGCTCCAAATGGCAAACCGATGGGGTTACTCCTGAGTCAGATTACTATCGGTTACTCTCTTTTCCTTTGCTTTGGTAGCTCTGAGGTCAAGTGGCATTGATGTCATACTGGGCATGAACTGGCTAGCCAAATACCAGGCTAATCTCGACTGTGCTGCCAAGACCGTCACCGTGACCAATTCTTCCGGTGACAGTGTGAAGTATTGGTCTGCTGTCAAGACCTCCGTCCTCCATCATACCCAACTCACCTGAGATTCTCCTTTGCTTTATGGAAGGCGAATCCCCTCCTGAAATCCAGGACATACACGTGGTGTGTGACTTCCCGGATGTGTTCCCGGAAGAATTGCCTGGCATGCCTCCTGACCGAAGTGTGGAGTTTGTCATAGATCTACTTCCCGGTACCGCTCCAATTTCCAAGAAGCCCTACCGTATGCCGGTGGAAGAGTTGGCTCTGTTGAAAGAGCAAATTGATCAGCTGTTAGCAAGGAGTTCATCCAGCCTAGCAGTTCACCTTGGGGTTGTCCGGTACTCTTTGTCAAGAAGAGGGATTCTACCGTGCCTCGTCTAGTCTCTGACTATCGACCGTTGAATGCGGTGACAATCAAGAACAAGTATCCTATTCCTCGCATCAATGATCTGTTGGATCAGTTAGCTGGTGCAACGGTATTCTCCAAGATGGATCTGAGGTCAGGCTACCATCAGATAAAAATCAGAAAGGAGGATATTCCAAAGACGGCATTTGTTACTCGTTATGGCTCATATGAGTATACCGTCATGTCCTTTGGTCTCACAATGCCCCGCTACTTTCATGAGGCTCATGAACTCCATCTTCATGGATTATCTTGACAAGTTTGTCGTCATTTACATTGATGACATCCTTATCTATTCCAAAACCGACGAAGAGCATGATGAACATCTTCGTTTGGTTCTGACAAGACTTCGTGAACACCGTCTTATGCCAAGTTCTCCAAGTGTGAGTTTTGGTTGGATAATCTTGTCTTCCTTGGTCATGTGATATCCGCAAATGGTGTGGAAGTCATTCCTGACAAGATTCAGTCCATTCTGGATTGGAAAACTCCAATGTCAGTCAAGGACATCGAAGCTTTCTCGGATTGGCGGGTTATTACCGCCGATTCATCGAAGGTTTCTCCAAGATAGCCAAGGCCCTGACTGACCTTCTCAAGAAGGATAAAAAGTTTGTATGGACGGCCGAAGCTGAAGAGAGCTTCAAAACACTGAAAGCCAAACTCACCTCCGCTCCTGTGCTTGTCCTGCCGGACACAAGCAAGGATTTCGTCGTCTTCTGTGACGCCTCTCTACAAGGCTTGGGCTGTGTGCTAATGCAAGATGGCCATGTGGTGGCATATGCTTCTCGCCAACTTAAGCCGCATGAGCTCAACTACCCAACTCATGATCTAGAACTTGCCGCGGTGGTCTATGCTTTGAAGCAATGGAGACCATACCTGTTTGGTAACCGTTGCGAGATTTCTCGGATCACAAGAGTCTGAAGTACCTCTTCACCCAGCCGGATTTAAATCTCAGGCAAAGGCGTTGGTTGGAGTTAATCAAGGACTATGATGTGAGTCTGAACTATCAACCCGGCAAAGCAAACGTCGTGGCTGACGCGCTAAGTCGGAAGTCCTATTGCAACAATCTGATGATTGAGAAGGCCAACCTGCTCTTCATGAAGAGTTCGCCCGTTTGAACCTGGAAATTGTTCCCTCCGGCTACCTTGCAAATCTGGAGATCAAAGCTACTCTTGTAGACCAGATTAAGGATGCTCAGAAGCTGGATGAGGGTATTCTGAATATCAAAAGAACATTGCTAGTGGCAAGGCCAAATGTTTCTCGAAGATGAATCCGGAGTTGTTTATTTTGGTGACCGCTTGGTAGTGCCAAAGAACCGAATTTGAGGGAGCTGATCCTACAAGAAGCTCATGAATCACCTCTCTCTATTCATCCCGGTAGTACCAAAATGTACCAAGACCTTCGGCCACAATTCTGGTGGACTCGTATGAAACGAGAAATTGCCAAGTATGTTGCTGAATGCGACACATGTCGACGGGTAAAGGCTGAACATCAAAGACCTGCCGGCACTCTCCGCCCTATTGCAGTTCCCGAGTGGAAATGGGATGAAATTGGTATGGACTTCATCACCGGGTTTCCCATCTCAAAAGGGCAACAATGCAATCTGGGTAATCATTGATCGTCTTTCCAAGGTTGCTCACTTCCTACCAGTCCGTGATGATATACGGGCAAGTCAACTTGCTGATTTATTTGGCTCGTATTGTTCCATTGCATGGGGTCCCTCTGAGGATCATATCGGACCGTGGAAGTATCTTTGTATCCAAGTTTGGCAGAGTTTCCAAACTGCTATGGGTCCCGTCTCAACTTCAGTACCGCCTACCATCCTCAAACTGATGGTCAGACCGAAAGAGTGAACCAAGTGTTGGAAGACATGCTTAGGGCATGTGTGATCTCTTTTGGCAAGGGTTGGGAAAAGTATCTCCCTTTCGCGGAGTTCTCCTACAACAATAGCTATCAAGCTAGTCTGGGCATGGCTCCCTTCGAGGCTCTATATGGAAGAAAATGCCGTACTCCTCTAAATTGGTCCGAACCGGAGAGAGAGCACTCTTTGGTCCGGATGTGATCAATGAAGCTGAGGAGAAGGTTCGAATCATAAGAGAGAATCTGAAGATTGCTCAGTCTAGGCAAAGAGCTACTATGATAAGCACCATCGGAGATTCACTATGAAATTGGTGACAAAGCTATCTCCGCGTCTCTCCCCTTCGTGGCGTTCGCCGCTTCGGTATCAAAGGGAAATTGGCCCTCGCTATGTTGGCCCTTTCACCGTTCTGGCCAAGCGGGAGATCTTTCTTATCAATTGGAGTTACCGGTCAAATTCCCAAATGTACATGATGTGTTCATGTCTCCCAACTTCGCCGGTGCTTTAAGGATCCTATCCATGGGGTCAATCATGAGGAGTTGGATCTCCAGGAAGATCTCACTTATCGCGAGCATCCTATCCGTGTCCTCGATGAAGCTGAAAGAAGACCCGTAGCAAGACTACCAAGTTCCTCAAATTCAGTGGTCCCATCATTCCGAGGAAGAAGCAACTTGGGAACGAGAGTCTAGTCTTCGTGAGGAGTATCCGACTTCTTCTCGCAGTCTTAGAATCTCGGGACGAGATTCCTATAAGGAGGGTAGAGTTGTAACAGCCCACTTTTGGAAATGCAAATTATGAGCTAAATTTTCACTTTTGCATTCCATACATGCATCATTGCATCCATTTGAAATTGCTAAACAACACAAAAACTTGGTTTGGCAACATTGGAAAACAAAATGCCCAACTTGCTTCCACCAAATCTCACAACAAAGGTGACACTCAAAATTGCAGAACAAAAGTACTTTGACAATTCATATTTGTCAAGGAAGTTCCAAGAGCTCAAAACAAATATTTGGAACTTGCTTAATTTCTCTAAAGGAAAGTATTTTGGAAATTCTCAAATGCCTATAAGCAATTTCTTATTTTATTCCCCAAGCAGTTGACATCCAAATGACTTCAAAATTCTTGGAGTGCTTGCCAAGGGTGCAGGGAGGATGCACAAAAATTGGCATAATTTTCAGAAGTGTTTAAATGACTCAAGTAATTCAAATCCTTGCTGAAATGAAATTCCCAAAACTGAAAAGGACCCGTTTGTGATGAACTCAAAGTTTCCAGGGGGCTATGTGCAAAACCGCCGTCTTCTTCTTCCTCCTCCTGTAGCGACGCGGGAGCTCTGATCCCGCCGAACCAGCTCGGCGCCGTGTGCTCCCCTGCTCCCGCTAGACAAAACGAGGTGGAGGAGACCACCCCGAGCAGCTCTCTCTCTTCCCGTTGCGTTTTCCCCGTTCCCTAGCTCCCACCATCCCCTTCCATGGCGGAACCCTAGCCGGGGTCGAGTTCGTCGCAACGCCGCCGTGTGGGGCTTCCCCGAGCACATCGACGGGCCCCAGCACCTCCGCCGTGCTCTTCTGTCCCTCCCCGTGAAAGGAATCGGCCGGAGACGCCGCGGCTCGACGCCGCCGTGTCCTTCTTCGCCGCTGTCGCCCGAGCTCCGTAGCGCCCGATTTCGTCGCCGCCGTTGCACCCCGCCGTCCCCGACCTCTCCACTGTGCCTGAGGGTGAGCCTCCCGTGCCGTAGCACCTCTCCACCTCTCCCCTCACGCGCTAGCTCGTGCTCGAGCCGTAGCCACCGTCGCCGGAGTGTTCGTCGCTGTTCCTCGCCAGCCCGGCCGCGAAGACGGCCTAAGCCGGGCTGCGGACTGGCTCTCATGGGCCCCTAACCAGCCTTGGGCCCGGCCCAAGCTGGGCTGCAGGCCGGTGCTCTCTGCCGTCGGCCGGCCTCGGAGCCAGCCCAAGCTGGGCTGGGGGCCGGACGTTTCTGTTGCTAGGCCGGCCTGCCAGCCGGCCCAGACCGGGCTGGAGGCCGGGCTGTCTGTTTTTTTTAGGGGTTATTTTTTTCATTTCCCCTCCCTTTTGCGTATGTTCCCCGCTCCTCCCCCGCGACGTAGGGACAGCGACTCGATGATTCCTACTAGTTCCTCTCCCCCTTTCGAGTCGAGTAAATAAAATAATTATCGTTGGATTTAAAATAATCAAAAGTAAATATTTAAAAAGAGGAATTATAAAATTAATAACTTTTGATCGGGGCCTCCGAAAAATGTGTTCCTTATATTGAAACGCTCAGAAAATTGTGCACTAACCCTTGGCATCACTTGCATGCATGTCTACATGAACTTATAGCACAGGAAAACATAAAAACAAATGTAGAGCTATACTTCCCTCTTGTTAGACAATTAATTATCGCACCCCATAGAAAATGGGTAGAACTTGCGATAATACTATCAGTGCATTCAAAATGCCATACCATCATGTGTTTGCGCATTGCATTTGTTCAAGCATGTGTGGTGATTGATTGCTCCTCTGTTGCTATGTTTCGATAGATCAAGCCGCCGGGGTTACTCCACAATACCCCGAGGATCCGTACTACCAGTACCCTGACCAAGGCAAGCGTAATCCCCCCTCTGAGCATGTCTTATCCTATTTCCGCAAATATTTTCTCCACTATAATATTGCATGCGGTTCTAAATGTCAATTTGCTTGGATAGAGTATCCTATAGTTGCATTAAGTTTCCGATGCCAATTACCTGTTTCCCCTCCTATTATCCATAGGATTTGTAGTGTTGGCCTGAAATACTTAACTATGCAATGTTGATGCTTAGCCATGCTTAGTTAAATGCTTGGCCGTCCGATGGATACTTCATGTTGGAAACAGGTTATTGAAGTGTTCAGATGATGGTGGAGAAATTGTGGTGACATGTAATAATATGCTTAAAGGTGGGGATGAGAGGCCACTTTGGTATGGTGGTGTTTTGTCTCACTCTCGCCGCCTAGGTGCGAGTTCTTTACCTCTTGAACCAAGAATGAGCGCGCTTCCTTTCGGTGGGGTATATGGAGCCCTCGTCGACCGACTAACTTGAGCGGGACTAGCCAGGGTCCTCTAGTTTGAGCTTCCATTTGCGCGTGCGTGATGATGGTGGTATGAACTGGGATGAGGATGGTGGTGTTAGGAAAATGAGTGGCCACGGGGCAGGGTGTTGATGATCCGCTGCTCCGTCCTCACTGATGATCCTGGGTTAGTCTTTAACAAGGTAAAGGTTGTAACCGTTCCCACTCAGCCGGCTTTCCCCGGGAGAGAGCTACGTGTAGACAATGAGCCGGGCGGTACCGAAGGTAAACACAATGCACCCCTGCAGGGTTAAATCTTTTCGAAATGCCGTGTCCACGGTTACGGACAACTTGGGAAAGGACGATAAGACCATAGAATAACTTTAACGGAATGATTAAAAACTGGGTACTAGAGGTACCACTCAAGAATGCAAGGTGAGCTTCCTCAAGGGTGATTCGGGGAGGTGCCTTTGATGAACAGGTACAATGGTTGATGATGGTTGATGATGAGAAAGGTGATCAAAGAAAAGAGTTACTTCTTACCCCTTTTGAAAATACTCTGAATAGTCGATGCCATTGAGTTATGTTTTTCATAATAAAATCAGCTTTATGCAAAACAGCCATAAAACCTTGAAAGCCTCATCGAGCTAAAGCTCTATATATAATCTTGCGAGTTCGTCGAACTCAACGTCATTTGTTTTGTTTCAGAGGAGGACTTCACCGACCTCGAAGGTGGGTTCTTTGTGGACGTCGACGAGTAGTCTGGGGTTCCCAGGTGGCAGCTTGGACATCCCGGATCAGCTGGCGCTGGATGTTTATTTGTAGGCCTCTTAGGCCATACTTGGATCTTGTTGTTTAGAACAACTTAATTCGCTTCCGCTTGTTGTAATGTTGGGTCTGTGACCTCTGGTTGTCATTTGCTATCTTTCTCTATTATAAGAGTTGAACTATACTGATTTGTGTCGTAGAGTCTGTGATGTGCCAGTTGTTCCACAAGTCTTGATCTCTCTATTATACATTGAGGGTTGTGCCTGTGTTAAGGCATCAATCGGGGTGTTGCGTTGCCGATGATCCATTCCGAGCAACGCCTGCCAAAGGTTTTGGCCGGGGATTGGTAAACCCGTAACCTCCGGTTGTATCGATTAACCGGTGACACACAGCATCACTGTATAACAGTCCGGTCGGGGCGCCACACATATGATGTCTCGTGAGTAGTTCGATTAGTTCTTGAGGACATGGGAGAAGTCACGCTGTTAGTAGTGGAATTATGTTGAGTAATATTTAATGGTTTGATATTTAAGTTGTGGTGCTATTCTTCTAGTGGTGTCGTGTGAACGTCGACTACATGACACTTCACCTTTATGGGCCTAGAGGAGTGCATTGTGTATTTGGTTGCTAATTGTGGGGTTGCCGGAGTGACAGAAACCTAAACCCCCGTTAGTATACCGGTGCACAAGGGAGCGTAGGATCTCAGAGTTTAAGGCTGTGGTTAGATTTATCTTAATTACTTTCTTGTAACTGCGGATGCTTGCAAGAGGTATAATCACAAGTATGTATTAGTCCAAGTAAGGGCGGTGCATTAGCATAGGTTCACCCACACAACACTTATCAAAACAATAAAGATTAATCAACTATGTGAAGCGAAAGCACTTGACTAGAATCCCGTGTGTCCTCAAGAACATTTTGTCATCATAAGTAAACCAACCGGCTTGTCCTTTGCTCTAAAAAGGATTGGGCCACTTGCTGCAATTATTATTACTGTCTTTTACTTACTCGCATTTTATTTACCTGCTATATCAAAAACCCCTAAAAACTTGTCTGCTAGCATTTACAGTGAAACCTTTACCGAAACTCCTTGTCAGCACCTTCTGCTCCTCGTTGGGTTCGACACTCTTATTTATCGAAAGTACTACGATACACCCCCTATACTTGTGGGTCATCAAGACTATTTTCTGGCGCCGTTGCCGGGGAGTGAAGCGCTATTGGTAAGTGGAATTGGTAAGGAAACTTTTACTGTAGGTGCTTTTTTATTTCTGCTTGCTACTTTATTTTATCATGGAGAGATCTCCATTTGAATCCCTGTTTGGAAATACTACTACCACTGCTAAGGTAGTAGAAGAGGAACCACCTGATCAAGTAATTCCATTTAAAATACCTATGAAAATTGTTGAACGAGTTACGAATAACCGCTATGCAGGAGATGGAACTGTCCCTCCTGGGGATCATTTGCTATTTATTCATGAATTATGCGAGTTGTTCAAGTGTGCAGGTATTTCAATGGAAGAGGTCAAGAAGAAATTGTTTTCTATATCGTTGACTGGTAAAGCTGCAAAATGGTATAGGATGCTGAAAAATGGGCGTTCTATTGGCTGGGAGGAGATTGTGCCTCTCTTTTATTCTAAATTTTATCCTCCTAGTGAAATTCATCAAGATCGGAATCATATATATAATTTTTGGCCTCATGATGGAGAAAGTATTGCCCAAGCGTGGGGGAGATTGAAATCATTAATGCTCAAATGCCCCATTCATGAGCTTCCTGGTAATGTTGTTATTGATAACTTCTATGCAAGGCTTTCTCTTCAAGATAAAACTCTATTGGATACCTCTTGTGCTGGATCATTTACGCGTAATAAAGAGGAAGTTAAATGGGACCTTCTTGATCGGATTGAGGAAAATACTGAAGGATGGGAGAACGACAAAGGTAGAGAATCAGGTATAAAGCATGATTACGAATGCATTAAAACTTTTATGAATACTGATAATTTTCGTAATCTCTATGATATGTATGGTCTTGATTCTCAAGTTATTGCAAACTGTTACAAGGCTTTTGCCTCTTATCTTGATGTTCCTAAAGAAAGTTGCAATAAGTATCATTTGCCTTACAAAGATAATACTAATTCTGCCAATATTAAAAACATTGAAGTTCATACAGTTGATCGTATCTTGCCAGAACCTTATATTGAGAAACCACCTTTTCCTGTTAAAATTAGGGAACATTCTATCATAGCTAGTGTGGTTAATAAAAGTGCAAAGAAAGCTTTAGAACCTGCTGAACAAATAGCGGTTGAACCCACAATAGCAATAGTAAAGGATTTGGTAACTGAAAATGTAGAAGGAGGACATATTATCTTTTGTGAAGATGCCTCTAATATTGTTTCACATCCCGTAGAGCTAGGAAAACAAGTGTTCCTGTGCTTTCAGTCAAAATAGGAGAACATTGCTATTATGGTTTATGTGATATTGGTGCAAGTTCTAGCGCTATTCCTTTTGATCTTTATAAAGAAATTATGCATGAAATTGGTCCTTGCGAACTTGAGGAGATTGATGTGGTTATTCAGCTTGCTAATAGAGAAACTATCTCCCAATTGGTATTGTGAGAGATGTTGAAGTTTTATGTGGTAAGACTAAATACCCTGCTGATTTTCTAGTACTTGGTTCTGTTGCTAGTAAAGCGTGTCCCATTATTTTTGGTAGGCCTTTCTTGAATACATGTGGTGCATTATAGATTGTAAGAAAGAGAAAATTTACACTAAATTTAATGGAGAATCTTATGAGTTTAATTTCTCTAAGTTTGGTAAACAACTTTATGAAACTGAATTACCTAATGAGAATTTTCAAGTTGAACAACTTGCTTCTATTGCTGTTGCTCCTAACAATGCCTTGCAGCAATTCATGGAGGAACACGAAAGTGAAGTATTTATGGAGGAGAGGAATGAGATTGACAATGCCTTTCTTCGTCAACCACCAATACTTAAGCATAATTTGCCTGTGGAAGATTTGGGTACCTCAGCGCCTCCTAAGGAAGATCCTGTCTTCGATTTAAAACCGTTACCTGATAATCTTAAGTATGTTTATCTTGATGAAAGGAAAGTATATCCTGCTATTATTAGTTCTAAACTTTCAGGTAATGAAGAAGCAAGGTTATTAGAAGTACTAAAGAAACATCGAGGAGCTATGGGATACACTTTGGATGATTTAAAGGGGATTTCTCCTACTATATGTCAACATGCCATCAACATTGAACCCGATGCAAAACCTGTTGTTGAGCATCAGCGTCGCTTGATCCCTAAGATGAAAGAAGTGGTAAGAAATGAGGTATTAAAACTTCTTGATGCTGGTATAATTTATCCTATTGCTGATAGTAGATGGGTAAGTCCTGTGCATTGTGTCCCTAAGAAAGGAGGAGTTACTGTTGTACCAAATGAAAATGATGAACTTATTCCTCAAAGAGTAGTAGTGGGATATAGGATGTGCATTGATTTTAGAAAGGTCAATAAAGTAACTAAGAAAGATCATTATCCTTTGCCTTTTATTGATCAAATGTTAGAAAGGTTGTCTAAGAAAACCATTTTTGTTTCCTTGATGGTTATTCTGGATTCTCACAAATTGCTGTTAAAGCACAAGATCAAGAGAAAACAACTTTTACTTGTCCTTATGGAACTTATGCTTATAGACGTATGCCTTTTGGTTTGTGTAATGCTCCTGCTACGTTCCAAAGATGCATGTCTGCTATTTTTCATGGTTTTTGTGAAGAAATTGTGGAAGTATTCATGGACGATTTTTCCGTCTACGGAACTTCCTTTGATAATTGCTTGCACAATCTTGATAAAGTTTTGCAGAGATGTGAGGAGACAAATCTTGTTCTTAATTGGGAGAAATGTCATTTCATGGTTAATGAAGGAATTGTCCTAGGGCACAAAATTTCTGAAAGAGGTATTGAAGTGGACAGAGCTAAGTTGAAGCAATCGAGAAAATGCCCTGTCCAAGGGATGTGAAAGGTATCCGTAGTATTCTCGGTCATGCCGGTTTTTATAGGAGGTTTATTAAAGATTTCTCTAAAATTTCAAAACCCCTCACTAATCTTCTTCAAAAAGATGTACCTTTTGTTTTTGATGATGATTGCAAGGAAGCTTTTGAAACTCTAAAAAAGCTTTAATCACAGCTCCTGTTGTTCAACCTCCTGATTGGACTTTACCTTTTGAAATAATGTGTGATGCTAGTGATTTTGCTGTAGGAGCTGTTCTTGGACAGCGGGTAGACAAGAAGTTAAATGTTATTCATTATGCTAGTAAAACACTTGATGCCGCTCAAAAGAATTATGCTACTACTGAAAAGGAATTTTTAGCAGTTGTTTTTGCTTGTGATAAATTTAGACCTTATATTGTTGATTCAAAAGTTACTATTCACACTGATCATGCTGCTATTAGATACCTTATGGAAAAGAAAGATGCTAAGCCTAGGCTCATAAGATGGGTACTTTACTGCAAGAATTTGATTTACATATGTAGATAGGAAAGGTGCTGAAAATCCTGTTGCTGATAATTTGTCTAGATTAGAAAACATTTCAGATGATCCTATACCTGTTAATGATAGTTTTCCAAATGAACAATTGGCTGCGATAAAGGTAAGCTCACGCGAAAGTCCTTGGTATGCTGATTATGCTAATTTTATTGTTGCCAAGTATTTGCCTCCGACCTTTACAGCTCAGCAAAGAAGAAAGTTCTTTTATGATTTGAGGCATTATTTTTGGGATGACCCACATTTGTATAAAGAAGGAGTAGATGGCATTATGCGAAGATGTGTTCCTGAGTATGAACAGAAAGAAATATTGAGCAAATGCCATGGAAGTGCTTATGGAGGACATCACGCTGGAGATAGAACTGCGCAAAAGGTTCTACAATCAGGTTTTTATTGGCCTACCCTTTTTAGAGATGCTAGAAAATTTGTTTTATCATGTGATGAATGTCAAAGAGTAGGTAACATTAGTAGACGTAATGAAATGCCTATGAATTATTCTCTTGTTATTGAACCTTTCGACTGTTGGGGATTTGACTTTATGGGTCCTTTTCCTTCCTCAAATGGTTATACTCACATACTTGTTGCTGTTGATTATGTTACTAAATGGGTAGAAGCTATACCAACTTCTAGTGCTGATGGTGAGACATCATTAAAAATGCTTAAAGATATTATCTTCCCTAGGTTTGGTGTGCCTAGATATCTCATGACTGATGGGGTTCTCATTTTATTCATGGTGCTTTTAGAAAAACTTAGCTAAGTATGATGTTAATCATAGAATTGCTTCACCATATCATCCCAAACAAGTGGTCAAGTAGAATTGTCAAATAGAGAGATTAAGTCTATTTTGCAAAAGACTGTTAATAAATCTAGAAAAAATTGGTCTAAAAAGCTTAACGATGCTTTGTGGGCTTATAGAACTGCTTATAAAAATCCTATGGGAATGTCTCCTTACAAAATGGTTTATGGAAAAGCTTGTCATTTGCCTTAGAATTAGAACATAAAGCCTATTGGGCGGTGAAAGAACTTAATAGAGACTTTAAACTTGCCGGTAAAAAGAGATTGCTTAATTTGAATTCTTTAGATGAATGGAGAAATGCAGCTTATGAAAATGCTAGGCTCTTTAAAGAGAAAGTTAAGCAATGGCATGATAGAAGAATTCTTAAGAGAGAATTTAACGTAGGTGAAAAAGTTTTATTGTATAGGTCTCGTCTCAGATTTTTTGCAGGAAAATTACTTTCAAAATGGGAAGGACCTTATATCATTGAGGAGGTCTATCGCTCAGGTGCGATTAAAATCAATTCACTAGATGGGGACAGACCACAAGTGGTTAATGGTCAAAGACTCAAGCATTACATTTCTGGAGATTCTTATAATGAAGATGTTGATTTATCAAAGTGGTAACTCCAGAGGATTTTATAAAAAGTCAAATTCAGACAACTGCAAAAGCTGATTTGGAATAGGTAACAGTTTCGGTAAGAAAAAGTTCGCGATTTACTTTTCAACTAAATATTTGTTGTTTTTACATAATATGGAAAATTATGAGTCGGAAAAGGGTAGGAAACGGTGCCCGAGGGCACCACACCACCCCTGGGCGCGGGCCCCACCCTGGCCGCGCCGTGGGTGCGTGTGGGCACCTCGGAGCCCGTCTCCGACCCCGTTTCGTCCTGTACCTTCCTTTTGTCGTAAAACTTTTTGCTATATAATCACCCGGATCTCCCGAGGTCCGTATATCGTGTTTTCGTCGAGTTTTGTTTCGAGCTGTTTTCTGCCAGGAACTATTTCGGATTTAGAGCGCCATGGTCTTCTCCAACGACAACGAGAGCAAGGAGGGCGTGGAGGACATCATGGACCAGAGGATCGAGGAGGAGGTCAAGAGCGAAACCGATGATGAAGTAGAGGAAGACTCAACTCCACGTCCTCGCGCTACTATTGCAAGCATCGGGGTGACTGCCAACCCTTTCAATCCTGTGAAGAACCTGAACATGGGTGGTGAGGCATCGCGTCATGCCTTTGCACCCAAGACACTCGCCTCAAACTCCAGTAACCCTTTCCATACCCTCATCCATAAGTATCAATTTGAGAGAGTTCCGGAGATGGAGTTGCCTACTTGTTGGGATATAGATCGATCTAACAATGCAGGAAAAGAAAGCCCTAAGTCCAGTGAGAAGTGGGGAAACAATTCCAAGAGCTGGGACTCACCTTCTGACCAGTTCATGAACCGCATCGAACACAATTCGGAGATGATCCGCATCCTCACATACAAGATAGATGAATTGAAGGATTTGGTCGAGAAGCTCATTAGGGAGTCGCCACCAAGAGATCAAGCCTAAATCGTCAAGGGGTAATGGCACTCCCTTGGCTTGTTCCAAGCTTGGGGGAGTGCCCAGTATCATCTTTATCCTTTCGTTTTTATAATTTCGTGGTCATATCATGAGTAGAGAAGTTATCTTATAAGATGGTTTGCGATGTGGAGTGTCAATCCTTTAGTTATCCATGTATCCGTTGGTTTGAGTGTGTCTTTGTTCAGAATATTAATGAGAAGTTCCACCTTTACTTTCGGTACATTTTATTTTAGCCTGCAATCTTCTTTATGTGCTGATCTTGCCATTAGTATTGACGCCACTTTTGGGTACATTAAGTAAATTATATTAGTTGTGGCAAACTTAGTATTGGTCATTAGTAGCAATACCATGAAAACTTAAGTAGAAGGAGGGAATTACATGCAAAAATATTATCCCTTTATCTTTCTTTCTTGCTAGCCAATAAGATTAGTATTCTTTGAGTTAAAACATTTGTGCTTACAGGGAAGATAGCATGGTTGCTTCTATTATATATATTTGTGTGTATCCCCCAACTTTTATGCTTGCTACATGACCTTGCTAGCCTTAACCACCGTACTGAGAGGGAATGCTTCTCGTGCATCCAAATCCTTGAACCAAACCCATGCCATTTGTGTCCACCATAACTTCCTATATGTGGTATTTCTTTGCCACTCCAAGTAAATTTTTCATGTGCTACCTTTAAATTATTCAAAATGTTATTATTCCCTTTTGTGTCAATGTTTACTAGCTCATGAGGAAGTAGTGTGGTTATCCTTTATTCTACTTGTCAAACAGACTTTACACCTGGACTAGTGGCATATACATCCGCTTATCCAATAACTTGCAAAAAGAGCTGGCAACGGGTGCCCAGTCCCAATTAATTACAACTTTAACCTTAATTCTCTTCACACTTTTGCCCTGATTATCAGTAAGCATGACAAACAGTGAAATATCTGTGTGTGTAAACCAAAGAGAAAGAGGGATGATCTGCCTTGCTGGTAGAAATAACGTCCTTCATGGGAGCCGCTCTTAAAAGTCTGTTTGACAGGGAGAATACTGTTTTCACCCGCTACCATTCGTTGACAATTAACAAACACCTTAAAACTTAATTTTTGCTCTCTATATGATTTCAAAAACTTAAAAGCTCTAGCACATGACTTAATCCCTGCTTCCCTCTGCGAAGGGCCTTTCTTTTACTTTTCATGTTGAGTCAGTACACCTATTTCCTTCTTCCTTGAGCAAGCATTTGAGTTGTTGTGATTCAACCATATATATCATTAATATTGTCAATCATGTCTTTATCCTTCTTGTCTTAGCACAAAGACTTTTGCCTCTAAGAATATAGCTTTGCAAGTTATCAATGACTGTAAAGAAGGTGTGATAATTGAGTGTGGAAGTTCTGCAATATAAGCTCTAATATAAAGACTCCTTTCGAAAGATAAGTATTGATTGCTTATTGTTCTATGACCAAGAATGAAGTGTGCCATTACTAATCTATAATTTCCTTCGTGTATTTTTATTGTGGTTGTTTCACTACTCATGTTCAAGTTAGGTTATATGAAGAGTAGTTGCTGTTTAAAATGAGTGTGTTGTTTAGTAATTACTGATGCTTCTTGTCCGTATTCTTTATTATCGACGCTTCACTCCATAAACTTTTGTTCTAGTTTACTGAGCTCAGCTTTCGCTTGGGGACAAGCGAGGTCTAAGCTTGGGGGGGTTGATACGTCCATTTGCATCACTATTTTATAGCATAATTTACTGTTATTCAATGATATATTTCATATTAAGAGGAGTTACTTATGTTATTTTGTCTTATTTTGCATGTTTGATGATCATTGGATAATTAACTGCCGGAGTCAGATTTCAGCTGGAAAAAGCAACGTCAAGGCACTATATTTCTGGAGCACTAAAAATATTTCCGAGAAGACAGATGTTCCTATTTTATCAGAAGATGGACTAAGCCAAAAGGGGAGGCTGAGATGGGCCAGGAGGGGCCCACACCACCCCTGGGCGCGGGGCCCACCTTGGCCGCGCCCTGGCCAGGTGTGGTGCCCCTGGCCCACCTCAGGCGCTCCCCCTTCGCGTACTTCATCCCCCAGAAACCCTAAGACACGGGGAGTCCGTGAGAAAATATTCCGCCGCCTCCACGAGGCGGAAACCACAGAGAGAGAAAAGCTCTCCGGCAGGGAGAAATCTGCCGGGGAAATTCCTTCCCGGAGGGGGAGATCATCGCCATCCTCATCGTCATCGCGCTGGACTTCATCGGGATCATCATCATCATCATCTCCACCGCCATCACCACCATCACCGCTGCACCATCTCGTTCCGCTGTAACATCTAGGGCTATACTTTGTTTAGTTCATAGGGGAAACTCTCCCGGTGTTAATTACTCCTTGTGGTTGATGCTATTGAGTTTTATCGGTGAATTAAAGTATATGTTCAGATCGTTATCCATCATTATATCACCTCTGATCATGATCCATATGATGTCTCGTGAGTAGTTCGATTAGTTCTTGAGGACATGGGAGAAGTCACGCTGTTAGTAGTGGAATTATGTTGAGTAATATTTAATGGTTTGATATTTAAGTTGTGGTGCTATTCTTCTAGTGGTGTCGTGTGAACGTCGACTACATGACACTTCACCTTTATGGGCCTAGAGGAGTGCATTGTGTATTTGGTTGCTAATTGTGGGGTTGCCGGAGTGACAGAAACCTAAACCCCCGTTAGTATACCGGTGCACAAGGGAGCGTAGGATCTCAGAGTTTAAGGCTGTGGTTAGATTTATCTTAATTACTTTCTTGTAACTGCGGATGCTTGCAAGAGGTATAATCACAAGTATGTATTAGTCCAAGTAAGGGCGGTGCATTAGCATAGGTTCACCCACACAACACTTATCAAAACAATGAAGATTAATCAACTATGTGAAGCGAAAGCACTTGACTAGAATCCCGTGTGTCCTCAAGAACATTTTGTCATCATAAGTAAACCAACCGGCTTGTCCTTTGCTCTAAAAAGGATTGGGCCACTTGCTGCAATTATTATTACTGTCTTTTACTTACTCGCATTTTATTTACCTGCTATATCAAAAACCCCTAAAAACTTGTCTGCTAGCATTTACAGTGAAACCTTTACCGAAACTCCTTGTCAGCACCTTCTGCTCCTCGTTGGGTTCGACACTCTTATTTATCGAAAGTACTACGATACACCCCCTATACTTGTGGGTCATCAAGAATCAAATGAGATATATTGTGATGGTGACAACAACCCTTCATTGGTTGTGGCAAGAGCATTGACCACCAATGTCCAAGTTGAAGAAGACCCAAGATGCAACTTGTTTCAAACAAGAGCGGGCATCAATGGAAGGTCTATCAAGGCCATCATAGATGGTGGAAGTTGCCACAACTTGGCTAGTAAAGAACTTCGTGACAAGCTCAACTTGAAGTTCAAGAAGCACACACACCCATACCATGTGCAATGGTTAGTGATTCTGGATCCGTCAAGATTCAACACATGGTGCAAGTGTCCTTCAAGATTGGAGCCTATGAAGATACCGTTGATTGTGATGTTGTGCCTATGTCCGTTTGTCACCTACTTCTTGGACGTCCATTGCAATATGATAAGGATGCTATGCATGATGGAAGGACAAATTACTATAGCTTCAAGAGCAACGACAAAAACTTCGTCCTTTGTCCCATGACACCAAGTCAAGTCATTGCCGACAATGCGAAGACTATTGCATGGGCACAACAAGATCATTCGTCAAGTGAGATGAGTGGTGAGTGAGAGACCCACCATAAAGTGAGTGAGAGCCACAAGCCAAATGAGAGCGAAACTTCAAAGAGAGCACCACCAAAATTGACTCTATTTGCCACCAAAAGAGAGATGAGGGATTTGAGAGAGGACCCATCCACCCTTCACTATGTGCTCTTATGCAAGGGTGAAGTTTTTATGACTAACACTTTCACAAATCTTCCTCCTTCTTTAATGTCTCTTTTGAAGGAGTTTGAAGATGTCTTTCCTCAAGAAGTGCCACCGGGACTACCTCCTCTACGCGGAATCGAGCATCGCATCGACCTTGTCCCCGGCGCACCGCTACAGAACCGCGCCCCATACCGCACCAACCCCGAGGAGACCAAGGAGGTTGAGTGGCAAATACAAGAACTCCTGGCAATGGGACACATCCGAGAGAGCTTGAGTCCGTGCGCCGTGCCCGTCATCCTAGTGCCCAAGCACGACAACACTCTTCGTCTATGCATGGACTGTCGCCCCATCAACGCCATCACGGTGAGGTATCGCCACCCTATCTCTCGACATGACGATATGCTTGATGAACTTTGTGGTTCCTCCATATTTTCCAAAATTGATCTTAAAAGTGGATACCACCAAATAAGGATGTGTGAAGGTGATGAATGGAAGATCACATTTAAAACAAAGCTTGGTCTTTATGAATGGCTTGTCATGTCATTTGATCTCTCCAATGCACCTTCTACTTTTATGCGTCTTATGAATCATGTGTTAAGACCTTTCATTGGAAAGTTTGTTGTGGTATATGTCGCAACAGTGGAACATGGGGTTCCCCTAGTACTGCCAAAGTGGGTCCCCCCTATGTGGGCCCAAGATGAAGATGGACAAGACCAAGACTCAAGTCAAGCTGGCGGGTTCACCGTCAGGACACGCAAGGCCTACGTCGACAAAGGGCTCCAGTCCTGGGGACCTTCCGGGTCCCCGAACCAAGTAAGAAGGCCAGGAAGGACCCGAGAGCCCGAGTTCCCGGCAGGAGGCCAGGCTCCCTCTCGGGTACTTCCCACGTCCCTGTGGATAAGCACTTCACCTCACCGCGGAAGACTTGGGAAGCAAGGCGAAGGCAGCGCGGGCGGGAAGCACGTCCCGTGGTGGTGTCAGCTCCTATCCACCCCAAGGCGGACGCTCCCACCTAACCCAAAGGAGACGCTAGGCTGAGGAGAGGCCACGTCTCCTCCTAAAATAGATGAGGAGGGTCCTTCACCCCGAAGGTCCCTCATGCCCCTCACGTGACCCTGTGGCAACCCCTTAGCCTATAAAAGGAGGACCAAGGCACGGAGGAGGGGGAGGTCAAAGCAAGGACGAACACAAGGTAGAACCAAGGCATTAGTTCAACCAGAGCAACACTAGACTAGGGCTGCGAAGGTAGAGGGGAAGGTGATCTCCTCCGGGTCAGGATCTGTCCTTCTTCTACCTCCAGCCGAAACCCTTCGGGTACCCCATCCGGGAAGTTCCATTGTAAGCCACACTATGAAGAACCCATCAATCCAGACATGCAGGAGTAGGGCTTTTAGCCTCCGGGCGGCCTGAACCTGGGTAGCTCCTTGTGTCCCTTTGGTTGCATGCTTTGATCGTGGAGAGGAGAGCTTGATCTAGACTCCACCCAAGAAGACGATTCTCAGCCTCCTTCGTGCCCCGTGCCGAACCTAAAAGGGGGTATCTTATACTCCCGGTGTCCGTGCATCGAGACACGACAGTATACTTTGATGATATCCTTATCTATAGCAAATCTTTGGAAGAGCACACTTCTCATGTTGCTCAAGTTTTGTTGGTTCTTCGCAACGAAAAGCTTTATGCCAATCTTTCTATGTGCACATTTGCCAACAACAAACTTGTTTTCTTGGGTTTTGTTATTTCTTTCCAATGGAGTTGAAGTTGATGATGCAAGATTAAAACAATTCGGAATTGGCCTTTTCCCATGAACATTGCCGAGTTGCGAAGCTTTCTTGGTTTTGCCGGATTTTATCACCGATTCATCAAGGACTTTTCCACAATTGCATGCCCTCTCCATGAACTTACAAGAAAAATATAACTTTCATTTGGGGCCATGCACATGATTTTGCTTTCAATGAGCTCAAGCGGTTGTTAACCGAAGCACCACTCCTTGCCCTTCTGGATTTCTCTAAGACATTTTAGATTGAATGTGATGCAAGTGGATTGGGCATTGGAGGAGTGATTATGCAAAATGGTAGACCCATTGCATACCATAGTGAGAAACTAGATGGAGCTCGTTTGAATTATCCAATTTATGATAAAGAGTTGTTTGCTTTGGTTCGTGTTTTAGACGTCTGGCAACACTACCTTCGTCCTAAGGAGTTTGTCATTCACTCCGATCACGAGTCTTTGAAATATTTGAAAAGTCAAACAAATTTGAACAAAAGACAAGCTAAGTGGGTTGAGTTTATTGAGTCTTTCACTTTTGTAATCAAATACAAGAAAGGTAAAGACAATGTGGTTGTGGATGCTCTATCCCGCAAGGCCAACCTACTTACACGTCTTGACATTAGTGTGTTGGGTTTGGATGAGATAAAGGATTTGTACGCCACCGATGCTTTCTTTGGAGACATTTTTTGCTCAATGCTCAGAACATAAAGGAATTGGTGATTACTATTTGCACAAAGGTTTCTTGTTTAAGGCTAACAAACTTTGCATTCCCGAGTTTTCGCTTCGTTTGCTCCTTTTGAAGGAATCACATGGAGGATCACTCATGGGACACTTTGGCCGCGGTAAGACCTACGCCATGCTCGCCACCAACTACTATTGGCCAAAAATGAAGCGTGACGTGGAACGCCTAGTTCGACGATGTTTGATATGCCTCAAAGCTAAGTCTACTCTTAACTCTCATGGCTTGTATACTCCTTTTGCCAGTCTGCATAAGCCATCGTCCGACATTGCTATGGATTTTGTCTTAGACCTTCCACGCACCAAAACAAACAAAGATTCCATATTTGTCATCATTGATCGATTTTCTAAGATGGAACACTTTATTTCATGCAATAAGACCGACGATGCTTCACATATTGCTACTTTGTTTTTTAGGAAAATCGTCAGTCTTCATGTAGTGACCAAGACCATTGTGTGGGATCGGGACGTCAAGTTTGTGAGCTACTTTTGGAAGACTTTGATGGCCAAGCTCGGAATAAAGCAACTTTTCTCCACCTCATACCACCCTCAAACCGATGGTCAAACCGAAGTGGTGAATCGAAGCCTCTCTACACTCCTTCGTGTGTTGATCAAGCCAAACTTGTGGAATTGAGAAGAGTGCATCCCACACGCGAGTTCGCATACAATCGAGCACTACACCGAGCAACAAAGAGAAGTCCCTTCGAGATCGTCTATGGCTCAAACCCCTACACCGCTCTAGACATGCTACCACTCCCACTCCGTGAACAAGTTAACATAGACTTTGACAAGCGCGCTGCTTACATGAAAAAGCTACATGAGGACACAAGAACTACACTCAAGAAGCACAATGAAGAGCATGCTAAGAAGATGAACAAGAACAAGCGCGCCATGATATTTGAAGAAGGAGACCTTGTTTGGCTACATCTTCGCAAATATTGCTTTCAGGACGCTAGGAAGTCCCAGCTTCACACTCGAGGATATGGACCTTTAAAGGTTGTCAAGCGCATCAACAACAATGCATACAAGATCGACATCTCCAACTCCAAGTACTTGCTCCATGACACCTTCAATGTCGCCGACCTATCGCCATACCATGGGACATCAAGTGATGAGGATGACCAAGAGTCGATGACGACTCTTTCCCAAGGGGGGAGATGATGTAGCCCAACCTCCGGCACCTACAACAAGCGGTGCAATGACAAGAGCAAGAGTCAAAGCTCTCCATGATAAGGTGAATGCGCTCCTATCGATGTATGATCTTGACACTCCCTTGAATGGCTTGCTACTTTATTTCGATACATTGTGTGTGCTCAGTTATGACGGCCTTGAAGACCGCCGAGGAAGCGTTGATCAAGATGGCCAAGAAAACAGCCAAGATGAAGATGAAGACAAAGGAGGAGCCATGCAGGCCGGCCTAGGCCGGCCATGCACCAGACGCTGCCGGCCCCCTCGACACCCGAGGCCGGCCCAACCAGGCCTAGGCCGGCCAACCACCCGACGCCGCCGGCCTCCTCGACACCCAAGGCCGGCCCCCAGCCCGGCCAGGCCGGCCGACCACTCAACACCGCCGGCCTCCGCGACACCCAAGGCCGGCCCCAGCCTGGCTAGGCCAGCCAAGCACCCGACGCGCCCGGCCTGCCCCTGACCAAGGCCGGCCCTAGCCCGGCAAGGCCGGCCTCCCGACGGCCCGCGTGCTGTTTTGACCCTTTGAGTCATGTAACATTATCCTCCCACCTACCCCTTCGTCCTAGACTATAAATAGATGCCTCCTACCTCAGATCTAGGGTTAGACTAAGATTAGACTTGAGTTGAGCTTTGCTCCTTTTCCACCTTGATGGTGTTGCCTCTTTGGAGATGAATCAAGGCCTCCCCTTGTGGAGATGAATCAAGGCCTCCCCTTGTGGAGAATATCCCTCTAGTGGATTCAAGACCTTCTTCTTATAGTTGAGACTACTAGGCAATCTTTCCTCTTGGGGTGACTAGATTGGATCGGTTGGGTTGACCGATAAGAGAAACAATCTTAAGAGTAAGTTTGCTTGGAGATTAAGAATCGGGGGCTGCCCTTGGGGATTGGTTACCGGTTGATTTCGTCCGTGTTGCTTTGCTAGTTATCTTGATTTTAGAATTTTCCCCTTTTGTGTTCTTCGTGTTCTTCGAGTTCTTTCATGTTCTTCGTGTTCTTTGCCAAATCTGCCCCAAATCCGTGAAGCTCGGGACCTAACCCACATCATGAAGGAATATGCTTTCATTTTCCATCATGAGGCAGCGGATTTTGTTCCTGACAGAGAGTTTGACCCCTATTTCTGGCGTCGCAAGGGAGATGACGTCGATGATGAGAATGGTGGACTTGTGGAGGGTTTGGAGGGTTCCTTGGATACTGCTGGTTTGAATGGGACACAGACTACCTATATGGACGTCGATGCCAGTCAATCTTCTGGATCGACTAATCATGGAAAGTCTGTGGTCTCTACGCATCCTCCTACTCATCGGACCTTAGTGGCGATAACTCCGAACAATTCGAACCCACAAACTCCTCGTGGGAACGAGATTGTATTGAGGATTCGTCGTGTCTCGCCGGGTCTGCTGCGCGTCATTGATGCAACGAATTCATCACCCGGGGACTCAGAAATTATTGCGTCTGTTGATCATCAGAAGGTACTGATGGCGTGTAGTTCACACGTTCGTTGGGAGACCCCAAGAGGAAGGTATGATGTAGTGCAGCAGCAGTTTTCTCTTGAAATATGACCAAGGTTTATCGAACCAGGAGGACACGGAGGTTCTTCAGAAGGTTGTTGACGGGCGCCGTTACTCGATCACCAATGTGGAACCTGCACACAACACAACCAAACTACTTTGCCCCAACGAAACAGAGAGGTTGTCAATCTCTCCGGCTTGCTGAAAACAAAGGATTAAATGCATAGTGTGGAAAACAGTAGTGATTGCAGAAAGTAACAAGGAACAGATAATTGCAGTAGGTGATTTTATCAGTATGAGGGAAAATGGACCGGGGTCCACAGTTCACTAGTGGTGTCTCTCCATAAAAGATAACTAACATGCTGGGTGAACAAATTACAGCTGGACAATTGACAAATAGAGAGTGCATGACAATGCAATATATGACAAGATGTTCATTATGAGATTTAATTGGGCATTACAACAAAGTACATAGACTTGCTATCCAACTCATCTATGCCTAAATAATCCACCTTCAGGTCAGCATCCGCATCACTTCCAGTATTAAGTTGCAAACAACAGATTATTACATGAAGTAAAGTGTGTAATGTAAACAATGCAAATGACACGTAGACAATGCATCATTGTTTTATCCCTAGTGGCAACAACACATTCACAACCTTAGTCGTTTCTGTCAACTCGAGCCCAGATTTCTGGAGGCATGAACCCACTATCTAGCATAAATACTCCCTCTTGGAGTTACAAGCATCTACTTGGCCAAAGCATCTACTAGCAACGGAGAGCATGCAAGATCATAAACAACATAAACATATAGATTGGTAAACAACTTGCTCATAGTATCAATATTCATCGGATCCAGCAAACACAACATGTAGCATTACAATAAGATGATCTTGATCATGTTAGGTAGCTCACAAGATCTAAACATGGAGGTACAAGGTGGAGAGACAACCATCTAGCTACTGCTATGGACCCGTAGTCCAAGGATGAACTACTCACGCATCACTCCGAAGACAGGCATGGCGATGTAGAGCCCTCCGGTGATGATCTCCCCTTCGGCAGGGTGCCGGGAAGAGCTTCAGAACCCTCCCGATCTAGGGTTGGCGACGATGGCGGCAGCGAAACTTTTCGTGGAATATGATTGGTGTTTTTAGGGTACGCGGAACATCGGGAATATATAGGCGAAAGGGCGGCGTCAGAAGCTTCACGAGGCGGCCTCGCTAGGGCCCAGCGCGGGCCCACCCTTGGCCGCGCCCTAGGGTGGCGTGGCGGCCCCTTTGGACTTCGTGATCGTGTCGGTGAAAATATGAGCGTCCCTTTTTGTTTCGTCCAATTCCGAGAATATTTTGTGACTAGCTTTTCTGAAAGAGAAAAACAGCAGAAAACATGAACTGGCACTTCAGCATCTTGTTAATAGGTTAGTCCCAGAAAATGCATAAAAATACTATGAAGTGTAAACAAAACATATAGCAATTGATATAATAACAGCATGGAACATCAAAAATTATAGATACGTTTGAGACGTATCAGGTACCAGAGTCTGCAGCTGAAAACTTGCTGGGCCACCATGTAGGGCTGCTCACTACGATGTGCCGGCAGTGGCCTGCCCACCTGGGCCGCGGGCGGCCTCAGTTGGCCCGCAGGAGCCAGACGCGGCGGGAGAGGAACGACTGCTGCTGGGCCGGCCTGCTTCGGAGACGGACCTGGCCGCCGCGGATGGGCCAACTGTAGTCGGCGGAATGGCCCACCTGGGCGTTCATTTGGCTGGTCCGGACATTGGGGAGGCTTCTACCTCAGCCCAGCCTCCCCAGGGTATTCTAGCGTTTGGCGTGGCTGGGATGGTGGTTGACTCGACTTCGTTACAGTCCACCCCGTCTCACATCGATCCGGGTGACGCTGCTGCAATGGTTGGGTCGGCTGCTACTCCACCTCTGCCGACCCAGGCTGTTGTTTCTCCGGTGGCGGCATACACGGTTGGGGACTCCGTCTCGCCACGCACACCTCCTCCCACTACGACGGCTTTTGCCGATGGGATCACTCCGATCCGTCGTAGTGAGAGGTTTGGGGTGGCGGCGGATGGGGCTTCCATGACAGATGAGGACTCGATGAAGAAGGCTATGCGTCGCAAAGCGGCGCGCAACTTGGACTCTCTCGGTATGGAAATGAATCCAAAGTCTTTTCTCTCGTTTTCTTCTCATTCGATTCAGTTTAAGCTTAATAGTGTAGTTTTTAATCTTGGTAGTAGTAAGAATCAAGTAGAGGTTTCAACTAATGTCTCGAGGCATATGGAATTTGACCGTCTAACGGTTATTCCTAAAGTTTCGACGGTGTTGACATGCACCTATTTCGATGATGAAGAAGCGAATGCCACATCAGATGGTCATCTTCTTCTCATCTAATTGGTGAAGTTTCAGAGGTTGGTTTGGATGAGGACGGGTTGTGCTCATTGTATGAGTTAAAAGCATCCGGTCGGAAATCAAAATCTACCTCTAACAAGGTGTCCCAGAAACGGGCAAAGTTTTCCAAATCTCCCATTGATTCCAAATGAATGGCATGTTCGCAAATAGCAGAGGTCTTGGTGACTTGGCTAAACATTTCCACTTTGCTGGTTGTATTCGGGATCATAAT
Organism: Poa pratensis; assembly: GCA_947311845.1. Lineage (NCBI taxonomy): Eukaryota > Viridiplantae > Streptophyta > Magnoliopsida > Poales > Poaceae > Poa > Poa pratensis. The sequence goes on from CAMZMU010000010.1 coordinate 21,787,746, forward strand.
TTGGATTTCTTAGCTATTTTTGAGACGGGCAGGCGGGAGTTCTCGCAAGGTCTATTGAACCGGCTTTTAGGCGGTATAGATTTTGCCTCGTATTCCCGTCCTCCGCGTGGACGCTCTGGGGGCATTTTACTAGGCATCAGGACTGATACCATGGATGTGTTGGCTGTTTTGGATGGCGATTTTCATATAAAAATGCACATCCGTAATAAAGCAGACAATTTCATTTGGAGTCTTGTCGCTGTGTATGGGCCGGCCCAGGAGGAGTTTAAATCTGATTTTCTTTGTGAAATGGTAAAGTTAGCAAAAGATAACCCGCACCCGTTCATCATTGGTGGGAACTTTAACTTGCTTCGTTATCCATTCGAGAAAAGCAGGGGTCGGTTTGACAATCTTTGGCCTCTTTTGTTCAATGCGGTCATTGACAGTTTGGACCTAAGAGAGATATCAACGGTTGGGAGACAGTTCACTTGGGCTAATTCTCTCCTGAACCCACATACGAGAAATTAGACCGTGTACTGATGGACACCGATTGGGAATCGAGGTTCCCATTGGTATCGGTACAGGCTCTAGAACGTATTGATGGTTTGTCTGACCACAGGCATGTCTAGACCACCGTGTAACCAGCGTTTCAAGTTTGAAATTGGATGGTTGCATCGAGAGGGCTTCCATGAGATGGTCCAAAGAATTTGGGAAAGACCGGTTGTCGGCGATTCGCCTATCCAGAGGTGGAACAACAAGATATGTGCTTTACGCACACATCTTGTTGGTTGGGCTCGTCACACTACTGGTTTACTTAAAAAAGAAAAGATACGACTATCCTCGATAATTGATGCTCTAGAGGCATTAGCAGAAGTTCGGCTATTATCTATGCAAGAAATTGAGCTTAAGAGCCAATCTAATGCGCAGATAGCAAAACTCCTACATGAGGAAGAGTTAAAATGGTATCAAAGTTCCAAAGCCCAATTCATACTCGAAGGGGATTCGAATACTCGCTACTTCCATAGTATTGCCAATGGCAGACATAGGAAAAAGCGTATTCACTCCCTAGTCCAGGATGAGGGAACGATTGAGGGCCAGGAACAACTAAAGTCGTATATCACTAATTATTATAAAGGCCTGTTCGGAGCACTAGAGGAAGGAAACTTCACATTGGATGAGTCTAGAACGGCCGATGTACCCCATGTTTCTGATGAGGAAAATAGTCTACTTACTAATCCCTACTCGGAGCATGAAGTGAGAAAGGCAGTTTTCCAAATGGAACACAATAAAGCCCCTGGACCTGATGGTTTCCCAGCTGCGTTCTACCAGAACTTCTAGGATGTAATCAAGTCTGATCTGCTTCAACTGTTCACATGTCTCCATGATGGACAGTTGGAGCTGTTTCGGCTCAACTTTTGTGAAATAATTCTATTACCTAAGGTTAACGAGGCAGAGAGGATTCAACAATTCAGAACTATATGCCTCCTTAACGTTAGTTTTAAAATATTCACTAAAGTTGCTACGATTCGGCTGAACAGTGTGGCAGATCATGTGATTCGTCCGTCTCAGACTGCTTTCATGCAAGGTCGCAACATCCTAGATGAGGTGGCAATCCTACATGAAACAGTTCACGAACTACATAGGAAAAAGCTGAATGGGGTAATTTTGAAAATTGATTCCGAAAAAGCTTATGATAAAGTTAAATGGTCTTTCCTTCAGCAGACTCTCAGAATGAAAGTATTTTCTGATGAGTGGCGTGCGCTCATCAATAGCTTTGTTTCGGGAGGAAGTGTAGCCATTAAAGTCAATGATAACACTGGTAAATACTTTTAAACCAAAAAAGGCCTTAGACAAGGTGACCTGTTATCGCCAATACTATTTAACATAGTGGCTGATATGTTGGCTATCTTGATCGAACGCGCTAAGTCTGAGGGCCAAATTGAAGGAGTGATTCCACATCTAGTTGATGGTGTCTTATCGATCCTTCAATATGCTGACGACACAATTCTTTTTATGGAACATGACATCGAAAAAGCTCGTAACCTCAAGTTAATCTTGTCAGCGTTCGAGCAACTGTCGGGTCTTAAAATAAATTTCCATAAAAACGAATTGTTTTATTTTGGCGAGGTCCAGGAAAATGCCTCCTTGTATGCCGAATTATTCGACTGTACGCAAGGTCAATTTCCTATCAACTATTTGGGTATTCCGATCCATTATCGGAGACTCACCAATGCTGAATGGAAATTGGTGGAGGAGAGACTTCAAATCCGGTTAAATAGCTGGAAAGTCAAACTTCTATCCCTGGGGGAAGATTGGTTCTCATTAACTCAGTACTAACTAACATCGTACTGTACATGATTCTTTCTTCCAACTACCCAAAGGAGTCTTAAAATGATTGGATTATTTCCGGTCAAGATTCTTTTGGCAAGGGGATAGTGAAAAGAAAAAATATCGACTGACCAAATGGAGTGTGGTTTGCCGTCCAAACGACCAAGGTGGGCTCGGTGTTCATGACCTGGTCAAGAATAGAGTCTTTCTTGGTAAATGGATATTCAAGCTTCTTTCTGAAGATAGAGTTTGGCAAACCCTCCTGAGGAGAAAGTATGTGGGCTCTCAAGCTGTATCTCAGGTTCTTTGAAACCTGGTGATTCACACTTGTGGGAAGGCCTCATGGCTACGAAGAAGTTCTTTTTCCCACATGGATCATTCTCAATTAAGAATGGATCGGAAATTCGTTTCTGAGAGGATAAATGGCTTGGCCAATCAACTCTCCGAGAAAGAATATCCGGCTTTGTACAATATTGTGCGACACAAAGGCGACACGCTCGCTAAGGTGATGGGTACTTCCCCACCAAATGTATCGTTCAGAAGAAGTCTATTAGGGCCTAGACAAGCATCCTGGAATGCCTTACTTCTCCGGTTGGACTCTGTCCAGTTGACGGAAGGCCCAAATAAATTTCGATGGAATCTCACTAAGGATGGTAAATTCTCGGTTGATTCTATGTTTAGAGCTTTAATGCAGCCCGAAGTTTCAGTCGATAATAATAAGAAAATTTGGAAGATGAAGATTCCGCTAAAAACAAAGGTGTTTGCGTGGTATCTTCGTCGAGGAGTAATTCTTACAAAAGATAATCTTGCCAAACGTAATTGGCACGTGAACAGAAAGTGTGTCTCCAGTGTGAGTTTGCTAGGTCATGAGGCAAGGCGGTGCTGCCGTGCTGGGTTAGCTCCGGGGGCGCGGCGCAGAAATGAAGTGCAGCGATGGCAGTTGCAGAAATAAAATAACGTATAAATGGACGGAATAACATTTAAACAACGGTATACCATCTACTACAAGATTATCGATTACGTACTTTAGTACTGTGATGAATAATACAAAAACTAGTGTTTATATCGTTTTCTATAATGTCTGGAAGTCACCGCCGGAATTAATCTTCACCATTGATCTCTAGTGGACCACCGAAGCATCTCGGAACAAGGACTAATGACGGTCAGAACAAGGACTAATGATTTCATTTTTAAGCACAAGCCTCCCAACCTGTACCACCGCAGAGCGGTTTTTTAAGGAGGAGAAGCATCCACTGAAGCAAAGGGCGACAAGAAAGGCTTATGATAATTTTTTATTGAGCACTTAGCCGCAATCTTACCTTTCTCAGTACAGATCTCTTGTACTATTACTTTTGTATGCTTAAAACCCGAAATCAATAAAAAATGTACAATAGTACTGTTGTTCCAAAGAAAAAACCACATATTGCAATTTACTGTCCGCAGGAAATACTAACTCCGATTCATAATAATTGTCGCAGTTTTGAACTAATCCTTGTTCAAAACCGCGACACTTATTTTGGACCAGAGGAAGTAAATAGACATGGCCACATTGTACTTTTACATGTGTTGAAATTGTTCGAGTAAAGCGAAGTGAGTGAATCATCCGCGTGGACATTCGTGCTTATAACATGAAAACGAAATATTTTGAAGCAAGTTGGATTGCAACCCCAAATTATCTTTGTACAACAATTTACACATAAACAAGTTATAACTTCACTTATATCATCTTAATCCTAGTGGAGTGCAAAACAAATGAATCAGTGAGTCGTATAAAGCTTTATAAATCTTGACTTCTTGAGCATGATTAATCGTCTAGGAATCAAGGCAAGGTTTTGAATTACAGCCACGCTAGGGGGCGGACAACCAATCCCGCGCGGTGGACCAATTGCCTCGTCAGCCTTCCGATCCGCACCCTATGTCCAGAATCCACCGTTACCTTTTTTTTGCGTTTTTGCCTCTAAGGTTTTGGGAAATCAACCCGTGTTACCGAGATTCTCCATGTAAAAAAGAAAGGGTAAATTTTTGGATTTATGAAAGACGAACAATTTCGAAGGCAGTTGCCAAGGATGTTTCTATTAATCAAAGGAGTCTTGAAATCGATCAAATACCGTCGTAATATCAACCATAAACGATGCCGACCAGAGATCGACAAATGTTGCTTATAGGAATCCACCAACAACACCTTATGGGAAATCAAGTGTTTGGATTCCGGAGGGAGACCATTTTGGCCCTAACTTGTAATTGACAACAAATAACTCAGGTGGCCGACCGTAGCAAGCAAATCGGTCGACCCAAACGCAAGCATTTTCCTTTAAATTAGTTTGGAAATGTATTAATATTTATGTTTTCCCGTAAAACAATCTAGAACGATTAGACTACATCTTATAGCAAAACATGAAATATCAACATAGAGGATAGAGCACCATGATCCGCCAGCTTCACAATATGTTTGCAAGAACGAAATCACAGTATTGCGGTCAAACAAACAGAGATATTTCTTGCAAAAGTAATACTGGGATACTACATAACATGTAAAGATAGTTTTTCTTTAGGAGCAGATCATACCCGAGACTAGGGTATGGAAGATAATTAACGGGGGTGAATGTGAAGTCCATCCCCAGGTATGCAGAAAAGTAAAATACAGCAGAAAAGTAAGATACAGTTTCTCCCCATTTAAAGGTAGTTTATCCTGATGATCGCCATTCTGATAACTATAAAATCCTATATGCTTCCTTGGGATATGATTCAGCGAAGGGAAGAAAAACCGAGAGTTGTACATGCCTCTAGCCCCAAATCTGTTTCTTCAGAGACTCAATTCTTTTTTCCAACTCATCCTTCTCATCCTCTCGAGCTTCAGACGCCTGCATGATCATTTCCCTCGTCCCCACTTCCCGTCTTGGTTGAAAAAAGCCTTGATCCAAATACGTGCCCCTTGCACTCATCTCACCATCTTTCTTCCGCTCAAATGGAGTAAGATAGTACAGTGTTCTAGTACAAACCACTCTTTCCACTGGTTCAGTATTTCCTTTCACCGGATTGCTGGGAGACATATCAACTAGTTCTTCTCTCCTAGCAATATTATTTCGAGCAGCAGCAAGCAGCTCACAACCATCATCTCTTTGCCCAGAAGTTTCCATGGACACCTGGATGCCCTGCAGATTCTTTCTTGTGCTGCTGCTGACCAGCTGCCTTTCTTCGTCTGGCTCGCCTGGGTCTGATGCTGATGCTACCAGCCTGGCTGATTTCAGATGCATCGCAGCCACCTCGACATCCTTTCCAGACTCTTCATCGGACTCATCATCGCTGATCACCACTATGTCCTCAGGTGTTGACTCCAGATCAACTGCAGTTGCTTCCCCATTCAAACTCTCCACTGGAGCAGCAGCAGCATCTGCACCAGCATCTCCTTTCGTCTTCTTTTTTCTCTGATGAAACGACATGGAAAGCTGCTTTATCCTCGCAGCATCGGCAACATCAACCGCGCATGCTGACGAGTGAGGCTCCCACCATCGCTCATACTCGACCGTCACACCAGGATCACCATGTGGAACGATGAAGGCAAGAGAGCTAGGCTCCACCTTATAAGTCGCCCACGCAGTCTCTGGATCTGAGTTGACACGGGGCACATTCCCGGACACGTCCTGGTCGAAGCCCAGCTGCCTCGCTACTCGATGTGGGCAGTACTGCTCGATGGAGCTGAGGCCCACGAGCTCGGAAGGGCGCAGACATTGCGCCATGGATAGCAGCTCTTCGCTCCTTGCTATGTCCTGGCCGTGGACCCGGCGGCCACCATTGCCGGGTGGCAGACCAAAGCTTCTGCCTCCATAAGGCATCCACTCAAACTTGTTTGGTGACATGAACACTGCGCGGATATACCTGGGATTGAATGCCGTTCTGACGCTGTGCCACAATGCAGCCCTTTCCGGCACGCCGTCGTCATTGGGGTCATGGGACCTCCCCGTCTCAGGGCGAAGCTCCCTGAAACGCTCCCAGACCCATAGCTGGAGAATTTGGAGTGGCGCGCATCCGGCGGGCGAAGAGAGGGAACTGTAGATGCTAGCGAGCGCGGCAGGAGCTAGCGCCATGCGCTGGTCGCGCGCCAGCCTGACGGCGATTGGGAACACCCGCGCCTGGACCGCGCCGAACGGCGGCGACGGTAACACGTACGCGGACAGCCACATGGCCAAGAACGCACTGTGCTCGAGTAATACTTCCCCCTCGCCGGCGGCATCCTCCTCCGGTGGCCGCTCGAGGAAGTGCTTTACCCACGCGGAATAGTTTTCTTTCTTGCTCTTGCTTCGGTTAAAAGCGCTCCGAACGGCCTCGAGAGCGTCCATGTCCCCGCGGAGCTCGTCAGGCAGCACCGCGCACGCGGCGGGACTGCCCAACAGGGGCAGCCCCCCCAGCACGGCCACGTCCTCTAGGGTCACCGTGGCTTCGCCCCACGGGAAGACGAACGTGCTGGTGTCTCTGGACCAGAAGGCCGAGAGCTGGAGCAGCAGATCCTCGTCACGCCGCACCCGGCGCGTGGTCGCCAGAATGGCGTCGAAGATTCCAATTCTCCTCCACAGGCGCTCGTGCCGCGGCCGGATCTTGGCGACCCACCGCCTCCACTGTTTCGGCGAGCCGGGCCAGCCCCTAAATTCCATCTGGAGCTCGTCGGCAAGACCAGGGCCGCCATTGCGAGCCGGGGACGGCAGGGCGGGGAGACGAGTGGTGTCGGCGCGTGGAAGGAGGAAATGAGCCGATCGGGCGACGGAGCGGGAGGGGTTGGCGGCGGAGATGATCTGGGCGCTAGATTTTTCGACGAGCATCTCCTCTTCGTTGGACATTGTGTATGGCTGGTCTTGTTTTCGTTTCGTGAGGGGGAGGGAGAGGGAGAGGGTTTTTGAAAGGGAGAGCGGTGGTTCTTAAATCCCTCCCAGCCTATGCATGTGCTGTCTTTGTTTCCTTTTTAGGGAGATTAATGAGTCATATCCAACTAGCAAATGCATGCACAATAGTTAGAAAATCGAAGCAATTAAATGAATTTTACATGAGGTTTTCAATAAAGAGTTAATACTTATCTTAATCCACACATTTTGGCCCTCCACCCCTACATTCCTGGAGCGAGCGGGAGGGATTGGCGGCGGAGATGGTTTGGGCGTGGATGAGCATCTCCTCTTTGTTGGACATTGTGTATGGTTTGTCTAGTTTTTGTTTTTGAGTTTGCGACAGTGACGGGGAGGGAGAGAGAGGGAGGGTTTTTGAAAGGTAGAGCAAATGTGAGCGTGTGTACAGCGTTTTGGGGGGGGGGTCTTATAACTTACGGTATGAATTCGCTTGTTTTCTATGTTTTGTTGGGGAAAATGAGGTTTATTTATTACCGAGCAACATCATAGACCTTTTGTTTTTTCTTTAGTTGCAAAAGGGATTTTTCTATTCATCTGTCTGATTGAAGTAGGTTTTCTTTGTTCGTAGTTGACGGGGAGCGAATGTTTAGATGGTTTTAAAGTTTAGGGAAAGAGCGGTAATGTTCAAGTCCCAACAAACCGAGGGTAGTCTAATGGGTTCCTTTTTCTGCTACAAATAATGGAATACATTTTTTTTTTGAAAATTTTCCACCATATATTAGGTCAACAAGCCGCCTCATTAAAACCCTGCCAGTCCCTTTCGGTACCCTGGTTAGGGAAAGAGTGCGTCTGAAACTTGCCGCCTTAAGCATCCACAATAGTTACATCGTTTATTACATAAGGCAAAATAAAATCCGGAGGGTCTCCATCCCAGCTAACTACAGATTGCGAATTAAAAGAAAACTTTGCTAGTTCATGAGGCCACTTGATTAGCTTCTGTTGGACAATAATAACACCATAAAGCATGATATAGTCAATAAGGAAAAATCTAACATTGATACTCTAATTAATATCCTTAGACTAACAAAATATTTGTAACAACTATATTTCCAACCGTTAATTTTTTTAGGTTTGAAGTTTAAGATAGATAAAATAATCAACATTATTATATGTTTCCTTATTTATTAAGGTGCTTTAGTTATGATATTATCTATTTTCTCGTGTGTAGTAGTAAATTAGGAAAAGGCCAAGATCCACCAATGATATTTGGAAATTGAACATCCGGAGTGTCTACAATATATATTCAGAACAGTCTAAAGAACCTCCTAATGTAATGAATATTTTTTATGTACGGAGGGTAGGTTTGCGGTTTGCCAATGTGGAAAGTGATGTGGCCATATGGACTGACACGTATCTTGCACACCACACCTCCATTTCACCTAAAATGCAAGGAGCTAATACTATGATCATGAAAGCACGGTGCAAAATAAGTAAACATAGAAAAACAATCTAATTAATGCTATATATATCTTAGGATTTTAAACCGGAAAATATAACCGCTATAAATAGAACCGTTATAAGTATTAAAAATATATTGGAGATTAATAACATTAAATAGAATTTTCATATTTGGCTTATTTAGTGTAATTCATTAATGAGGATTTTTTTTGTTGTTTGTAGCCTAAAAAGGGAAAACTCTAAATCACCCCTGAGATTTGGGAATAGAATATAACCCCTCTATTTGCCCCAATATTAATACCAGCTTAAATGATTGTGAAATTTATTTTCAAGTTTAAATGTTTGTAGCCTAACATTAAATACCTTTTTCCCACGCCTCGGAGCGTGCCGGGGGAAACACTAGGACCAGTTCGGGCAGCGTCGTCGTCGTCGCCTTCCTTCTTGGAGGTGATGTTTGGTACGCGGCGATTTTTTTTTTTTTTGAGAAACACAGTACAGACGCAGACGCTCACAAACACGCACGTGAACGCACGCACGCAAATCCTACCCCTATGAGCACCTCCGAGAGACTGGTCCGGCAGATCTTGAGGTTTGGTACGCGACGATCTAGAGTGCTATGATCGTGGTGAGAATACGTCGGAGAGGACGCAGCAGTTGCGAGTCACTTTCATTTTTGTTGATCCACCGGTGTCGGCTTTGTTTTCTCTTTCTTTTCTTTTAGGCATGACTGTGTTGTTTGCCCCAGTAGTGGTCTCAATGATGTTTTGGACGGTTGCTATATTAATATAACAGAGCGAAAACCTATTTCGTCACGGTCACAGAGGGAGTACAAATTATCACGTACGATCTACACGCCAACTACAAATACCGCAAACATTTGTTCACCTACCTGCCGGTGCATTGTATTTTCACCTATGTCGAACTTTTTTTTTTCACCTATGTCGAACTGAGAGAGTGCGGGACGCCAACTCGTCAAGCACGCTGCGGGACGGGGACACGAAGGATAGGACGCAGCAGGAGTTGGGCCTTGCGCCGCGCGGTGAGGCCAAACGACTCGCCCATGTCGAACTCGGCCGGTGGTGGACCCACCCAGTCAAAGTGGAACAGCAGGCTTGCGAGCGGGAGCTCGATGTTGGCGAGGGCGAAGGCCATCCCGGGGCACATCCTCCGGCCGGCGCCGAACGGCAGGAAGGCGAAGTCGGTGCCCCTGAAGTCCGCCTCCGCCGCCTCGCCCTCAAACCGGTCCGGCCGGAACTCCTCCGGCGCGTCGGGCCAGTAGCGCTCGTCGCGGCCTAGCGCCCAGGCGTTGACCAGCACCTGCATGCCCAGCGGCACGTCGTACCGAGCACCTGGCACGGCTCCTGGCATTCCCGTGGCAGCAGCAGCGGAACCGGCGTGTGCAGCCGCAGCGTCTCCCGGATGACGAGGCGCAGGTACGGGAGCTCGCCGAGGCCGTGCTCAGCTACGGTGCCGCTTGCCTCGAAAACTCGGCGAACCTCGGCCGTGGCCTTCTGCATCACCTCCGGGTTCTTGATCAGCTCTGCGATGGCCCACTCCAACGTTGTCGTTGCCGTCTCGCTGCCGGCGCCAAATATTTCCTGCGTTAGTCAATTGTGGACAAAGTCTTGTTAATAATTCTGCCAGACTAGCCAATTTAAGGGTGATCAGCACGTGGGAGTAATTGGAAACGTATTCTAATGATGATGGTGATGGAAGTCACAAAAGGTCAGATCACGTACGAAGACGATGGGTTTGATGGCGTCCATCTCGAGCTGGAAACCGAGCCTGCCCTCCTTGTGAATCCTTAGCAGCACGTCGAGCAAGGCCTCGGCGTGGCCTCCTCCTCCGCCTTCTTCCATCCTCTCAAGGCGCTCCTGGATGATGCCGTCCAGGATCACGTTCCCGATGTCACGGCACTCCTTGGCGCAGCGCACGGCTCCGCTGAGCCAGCCGGCGAGTCGGGACGACGGCCACAGGTCTGGCGGGTTGAACCCGGCCGCGATCTTGATGGAGCGGTCGAGCGCGCCGAGGAACACGTCGCGCTCCTCGAATCGGTCGCCCATGACGGCACGGACGGTGCTGTCGACGACGAGCGCTGACAGCCGCGCGCGCATCTCCACGGGGCGCCCGGCCGCCGCGGCCTCGGCGACCTTGCCGAGCAGGCCGGCGACCTCCTCCTCGCGGATCGCGCGGAAGGATAGGACGCGGCGTGCGGTGAAGAGCTCCGTGACGGCGATCTTCCGCAGCTGGCGCCAGTAGTCCCCGTACGGCGCGAACGCCATGTCACGCCCGCCGTCGGTCAGGACGCGCAACGTGGCGCTCAGGGGCCGCGTCGAGAACGTCGTGTCGTGGGTCTTCATCACCTCGCTGGCCCCTTCTCGCGAAGACACCACCAGCGTGGGCACCTCGCCGAGCCGAAGCAGCATCACCGGCCCGTGGCGCCGCGCGAGGTCACGCATCGCGCGGTGAGGGAGCTGCCCGGCGAGGTGGTGGAGGCTGCCGATAACCGGAAGCTGCCACGGACCCGGCGGCCGTCGGAGGCCGCCGTCGCTAGACGAGCGCCGACGGCTGGCAACCACAATGAACATGGACACGAGAGCTACGGCAAGGTAAACATAGGCGTCCTCCATTTGTGAACTTTATGACAAGAAGTAAGCCAGAAACGAAATTGTGTGTAATTCGGAATGTTGAGCAAACTAGTACGTACAACTATTAAGAACAATATTCATAGCTAGTTTGGCATCGATGCGCGCGCTTTGAGGTTGGTTTGGGCTTGCATGCATGCATGGTTGATTGTAAATTGCCAGGATACCTCCTTGCTTTTAAACTGAGGCAAAACGGTCGTAGGTCAACCATTCGTCGCTATTTTCCAGTCACCGGTCAGCGTATACGGGCCGGTCTTCTGATAGAAGACTAGTAGCAGTACATTCTCGATGAGGTTTGGCACAGAGTTAACTGACTATGGTAAGTCAATCCATAAGAAAGTTATTCTTCTCTTGATCATGACAGCTTTGATCATTCGATTTTTTGACACATTGGACCACTTGCCCGAATGAATTGTCAAAAAGGACCACCTGTGAGTCAAATTGCCAAATCTACCGTGGCGGCGTCTGCGCCACGCGACACGTGGTAGATGCCGCCGTGGGCGACGGTGGCCACCAAGGCCGCCACCGGTGGCGGCGGCATGTGGGACGGCGCGGTGACGTGGCTGGCTGGTGGGCGCTGCCGCCATGGCGGCTTCTGCATGTCGACCGGTGGCGGCTTCTGCATGCAACTCCTTTTCTCTACTGGCTGTCTCACGGAGCACAAGTGCAGCACACAACCGCATGCATGTATTCATGCAACGGTGATTGGTTTAGTCATTAATGTCATCCATCTCTATTCTCCAGCAGGAAAACGTACGAGGAAATCCTTTTAAGTTGGCCGGTGTGCAGCGAAGGCCGCCACCGCCCACGGCGGCCTCCTGCCTCCCACGTCGACATGCAGAAGCCGCCATGGCGGCAGGGCCCACCAGCCAGCCACGTCACCGCGCCGTCCCACATGCCGCCGCCACCGGTGGCGGCCTTGGTGGCCGCTGTCGCACACGGCGGCATCTGCCACGTGTCGCGTGGCGCAGACGCCGCCACGGTAGATTTGGCAATTTGACTCACAGGTGGTCCTTTTTGACAATCCATTCGGGCAAGTGGTCTAATGTGTCAAAAATTCTGATCATTCTGCACTCGCACGAATATTAACGTCGCCAGTTCTAACCGGCGCAACTAAGAGCATCTCAAACAGACGCCCAAAACAAACTAGGCGCGACTGAGGAGGTGGCGCGCCAACAGCGCCTCCTCGACGAGGTGGCGGCGAACCGCCTCTCCACACGTCGTCCTTCTCCCACACCTCCGACGAGCGGCCACGGCGTCGACCACGGCGTCATAGTCCTCGACGACAACGACGAGGAGTACTACACGCCAGGGCCGAGCAGGTGGCACGGCGACGACGACGGCGCAGGGCTGAGCCACGCCCCGGACGCGCCGCCGAGCGACTGCGACGACGACGGCAGTGACTACACGACGTTCTACAGCCAGCTAGGCATGTAGAGCGGCGTGTTTTAGTTTTATTTTATGTATTTTTAAGTTTCTATATATGTAATCTCCTGAACTTTGAGAATTTCGCCTATATAGTATGAAATTCGCCTAAATTTACAAGTTTCGCCCAAATTCGTATTTTTAAAATTTATGGCTTGTTCCTGGGTTTCAGCACGGTTGGGAAACGCCGCCCCCAGGGCGTGAAATAGCGTCGTTGCCCCCCCAGGCGGCCCAAAATAGCGCCGGATTTCGGCCTGTGGGGGCACAACGGCTGGAGATGCCCTAAGATGTTTTAGATGTTACATGTTGTCTAGATTCGAACTAAAAAAGTGTACATATACACTAAAATATGTCTAGATACATGTGTATACATGTCAATATTAAAAAAGGCTAAACCATCTTATATTGTGGAACGGAGGAGTATGAAATTACCAATTTGGATATATTCATGTGATGTTGTGATCTTTGAACAATTGACATTCTGCTTTGTGTGAGAAGAAATATTTGTTTTACTTTCCTCTGGGTACATTTGGATGTATTCCTGTGATGCTACATGGAAATTCCACTACAATCCACTCATGTATGTAACCGAACGATAGTGTATGACAGGGATGACAAATTGAAACCCTCGTGGGGAAAGGAGTGACAGGGACGAGTCCACTCTAATCCCGTCTGGGTTAAAACCTCCCGTGGAAGCAAACAAGTGGAACCGAACAAGGCCTCATTTTGGCGGGGGGAGGATCCAGGAGTTGCCGTAGACAAAGTGTGAGCCGGTGAACGGCCTCGCCTGCAGGTCGTCGAGCACCCGCGCCCAGCCGATCCTCTGGGTTGACATTGCTCCCGGCCCGCTGCACTTGTACTCTCCGTAGTACACCCCGGTACGTTCTGGCTTCTCGACGTTCCAGCCGTCCCAGCCGACGGGCACCACCTCTTTGCCCATGTCGGTGAAGGAGTAGACCACCCGCGACGAGTCCCCCCACGCCCTCCCCAGGTAGATCTGCCCCATGCCGGTGATCTTGCACCGCACGAATGAGAACCCGCTCTCCACGGCGTCCGAGATGCTCTTCGTCCGCTGCTGCGCCGTCAGCACCGCGATCTCCTTCGTCACGGACATGATCGTGCAGTCCTGCGCACAACAGATGTTTCGATCATCATGCGTGTTACACTAGTGCACTGTGGATGTTGTAATTGTTAGGTTTCCTTCATTAATTACCGTGTAGAGGGACCTCCCGAAGCCGAAGATGAAGTCGACGCTCCCCCGGATGACGCAGCTCTTGAAGTAGTGGAGGCCCTTGTGGTCATACAGAGTGTCCTGGCCGCCGTCGATGGTGCAATTGTAGAAGGCGGCTTTGGTGCCGAACACACGCAGCGCAACCGCCTGTCCTCCCTTTGCCCCCGGCAATGCCATTGGCGCGTGGTTCTGCCATCACCCATGATATTGAAGCACAGACGCTTAAAACAACATTCAGGGCTTCATGCAAAGTTTGCATGCGTGCCTGCCTGCCTGCATGGTGATTAAATGTAATTAACCTTGAAGACGATGCCGTAGGCCATGAAGTAGTCGGCTTCCACGGCGACGCTGGAGCTGCCCATGGTTCCGACGGGATTGCCGTCCTTGCCGCGTGTCGCCGCCGTGTCATCCCACGTGATTATCGGCGGGTTCTTCGGGTTTCCCAGGAACGTGATGAACGGCTTCGTGCTCGGGATCAACACCTTCTCCCTGCATTTAATTTCCATCTGCAGTGTTTGATCAAATATTCAAACCACAACTTAACTGACCTCGCATCGATCTTTATTTATCAAACGAATTTGATGGATTGTTACTTGTAGGTGCCCGGCCTGATGTCGAGGATAACCCTCTGCTTGTTCCTCTCTATCACGGCCTTGATCGCCTCCGTGATCGTCCTGAACTTTCCCTTGCCGTCGGGGCTCACGACGTACCTCACCGTAGCGGCCTCCGCCGCCGACAGGTCGACGTCGAGCGTCTTGCCACCCGTGCCGTTCTTGGCCTTGCTGGCGTAGATCTGCTCGGTGACGACATAGTGCTGCACGTTCTGGGCGATGAACTGGTCGAAGCTGCTGCCGGCTCCAGCTTCGGCGCCCCCACCTGCAGAACTCGGCTTTTTCCCGAGGCTGCCGCCGCCACCGACGTTGAAGCTGGCTTGCTGCAGTTGCGAATATCCTGGCGAGATGAATGCTACGAGTAGCACAAGAACCGCAATGGAGACGGACAAAGCTTCACATTTGTGCCTCTGTATGGTAACAAGATCTAGACAAAGATGACCTATGAACTATTCATAGGTTAATCTATGTATTTTGTATTTTTGTGAGTTAGATGGATCTTTGAGAGACCGATTATTTTGGAGACAGGCTGCATGCATTTGTATATATATAGGTTTGGGAAATGGGATAGGATCAATGGAAGGATGCATGCGAGCTCCTTTTTTAGGCAATTAACTATATTTGCCGCTGCACCAGGGCATCCTCATGAAATTTGACGAATTTGACCAAGGTTTGAATTTTCAATACAAATTAAATAGGGTTTTAAAAAATCACAATTTGAGCCTTTTTCCTGGCACACGCACCTGGAGTAGTTATGTTAGATTGCACGACGCCATGGTGAAAAGCACCCTGAACCGCCACGTCAGCTCAGTCGAGCCCCGCACAGTGTAAGTATGGCGCCCCAGACCGCAACACCATACTTGCTACCATGACCCCGTGGGCCAAGGCGCCATACGAATTATTAGGTATAATCGGTCGCACGACCTCCCCTATTCTCCCACACTTTTTTTAGCCTGAACCGTACCTCCTCTCTCACACCCCTACTTCGTTTTTCTAAAATCACTCCAAATCAGACGGGTTTCTCCATCGATTTTGTATCCACTGCATCTATTCCCTCGATTTGACCTATTAGAATTTGATATTTTGTTGTGTTGTTCATCAATTTTGAAACCCTGTAAACAGGAGTTGGTGGAAAATCTTTAGTTTGTTGACCATAGGTTGTTACTATGGTGGTTATGAAGTTCTTGGTTTATGATTTGTATGCCAAAGTTACGGATTTGGTTGTTTGTTTAGGCCTAAAATTTGTATGTTAGGGTTAGGGTTTATAGGAAATGTGGTATACTGGCTTGTTCCGAATGCTTGGCTATTAGTGTAATATTATTTTTGTTGTGATGCATACTTTTGTTTGTTATGTTTTAGATGGCGAGAATAGGAAATGTTCATCATGTGGATTATGCCACTTTTGTGAAAGGAGATATAGATTTTGTTGACCACAAGTAGAAAGTGATGGTGTTTTCCACTGGTCCTAGCTATGCCGAGGTTGTGGTAACGATTTGAAATGAGTTCAATTGGATGGACGAAAGTGATTTAGTTGACTTGAAAGGAAGTTATAATGTTAGGTTTAGAAATTATATTCGTTGGAAGATGATGTTTATCGACTCGAAGTTGAGTAGGCAAGCGTCAAGGAGAATATGTTGGACTCACAAGATAAATCTCTTTGAGTTTCTGCGACCAGGAAGGCTAGTGCTCCGTTGCACATTGATGGCTTTGGCCACGGGAACGAAACTCGGAAGCCTATCTTTTCCTACTTGTGGGCCTCTGTAAAGGTATCTCGTTGGCACGCACCGTGAGTACGTCTTCTCAGGCACAGTGCTGGTACTCTTACCTTTAGGAAATAGGATCGTATGATTTTTCGAATTTAATTGTTCCAGAAAGTTCCTGAAACGTAAGAATACAAAAAGGGGGGTTTCCCTTCTTCGAGCATTAAATACAAAAATAATAAGATTTCATGGAAAATCTCGTAAATCAATAAAATATTAAATTAAACATAATAAGCCTTCTAAATAACAAGATAATTGATATAATAATCTTAATAGTCATTTAGATGTTTTAGAAGTGTCAGATGTTAGGGTTTCTAAACCTCAAAAAAACATTGACACCATTAACTTCGGCAAGTTCATCATCCAATATTATAATCTCCTTTACCTTAATTATATTGTCGTTCCATGTGGGCCTACGACACTCGTGTTCCAACATGGCTCATATCCCATATCCTCTTGGACCCATTGCGAGTGAGTTATGATCCCTTAATTAAGCATGCAACCATATAGGTTCACAATCACATAGAAGCGACTTGAGTTTCCTCCGACTTCCCACGTGTGGCTCCAAGTACGCTACACGATCCATGAACTCTGGGACTCAAGTTGGTAGTTTTTAGTAGTTCAAAGAATAACGTGCCCCCATCAAAAAAAAAAGAATAACGTGCCAACTCACATGTTCCTAATGCCACTCACACGAATGATATATGTACTTAATTAAGAATGTCATATGTAACATTTCTTTTTCCTAATGATATATTTTATCAAGATCAATGCGAACACTTATTATCCTTGTTGGTACTTGATAGCCACCAAAAGTAAGGGATAAATGTAGCAAGTTCCGATAAGTACCAAGTGTCGGTCCCACAAGGAGCTGAAGATAAACTATCTATTCTCTAAATCTCGATAACCCACTTATACAGCCGTACATGCACTGAAATAAAATATAAGATAAAGAAGGTTCTTTATTTCTTTTTCCAAAAGAAGGATGAGACCCCGGCCTATACATAGATATGCATACGGCAATTATTAGAAATTTATTCAACAAAGTTTTAGCCAAGTATACATCAGAACACCCTAAACCACCACGCAACACCTACAAACCTGACAATGGGTGAGATTATGCCATCAGGACCAGATGTCGGTATACAACTCGGCATTGAAATATGTGGGGACTGGCCTCACGGGCACCACGCTCAAGCGTCGACAACATTGCCTTTGACGGCGCGAGAATGCCGTATTCAGCGAATTCGATGGCCTCGTGTCAGGAGAGCCACACCTATTCACATCCATGGCGGTGGGTAGAGAAGTCGATAAAGGCGAGTAGCGAGAGGGAAACTTCTTATACACCGTCGATTAGGCTGAGAGGCGATGGCGCCAGCGTTAACGCCACGCGTCAGGAAAGCACAACGCCGTCGGGTTGTGGTCCCAACGTTGATGCGATGTGTGAGGAAGATACAACTCCGTCGAGTCACTTAGGGAACCGCCCGTCGAAGTGGTCACCATTACATGTCGACCGGTCTCCTGCACGTCACGATTAATCATGGCTTGGCCGAGCGCGAATCTATGACATGCAAGACCCGTTTGTCACAGGGCTTAGGCGAAATCAGGGACTCCAAGCAGGCCCCTATTAGACATAGTCGGTTTAGGTTTCTATATCGTGTCCATCACGGTTGTTGTATCCGTGTACAACACGTTGTAATCACTTGTATTGTTTGCATATATAAACAAAGCCAGCCGGAGGGGTTAACCACGGCAAACAATCCAGTCCTTAACTTGGTATCAGAGCGTGTTTTCGCTCCTTGGAATCGATTCGTCGCGATGACTTCCGCGATGCAGATCTCCAACTCCGCCGGCGCGCTGTCCTTCGCTTCCACCTCCATCCCCGCCGGCGTGCCAACACCCCTCCCCACCGCCATCCCTCCGGGTACTCCAACACGATCACCGTGCGCCTCGACCGCTCCAACTATCTCCTATGGCGCACGCAGGTGATCCCCCACATTGCCGGTCAAGGCCTCTACGGGTTCCTCGACGGCAGCTGCCAGGCGCCGCCGGCCCAGATCACCACGGGCACCGGAGCCGATGCCAAGACCGAGCCCAACCCTGCGTTTGCCCTCTGGTGGTATACCGATCAGAGGGTTCTCAGTATCCTGGTCGGCTCGATGACAGAAGACATGGTCGGCCAGATGGTCGGTCGCCACACCGCCGCCGCGGTCTGGGAGTGCACCACCAGGATGTTCTCCGCTCAGAACCGCGCCGGCATCCGCCAGATCCGTCGACAACTGACGACGTTGAAGAAGCAGGACCTGTCCGCCGCAGATTACTACCAGAAGATGAAAGGATTTGCCGACGCCATGGCCATGGTCGGCGCTCCAATCTCTGAGGATGAACTGATCGATCACATCCTGGTCGGTCTAGGTCCGCAATACGAGGGTCTGCAATCCTCGATGAACGTCCTGCAAGCTGCCGGTTCCGTTCTGTCCTTGTCGGACTTCTACCCTCTGCTGCTCTCCGCTGAAGCCATGAAGGAAGCCACTTCTCACGCCGCCGACTTCTCGTCCTCGGCGAACGCGGCCGCTCGGCCAGGCAACACCGGGCGGGGCGGTGGGCTACCACCGTTTGACAACAACTCAGGTGGTCGCTTCGGTGGCCGCCCCACTGGCGGACAGCAGAGTGGATCACAAGGAGGCGGCCAGTCCTATGGGGGTGGCCAGAACTTCTACGGCGGGGGACAAGGTTCTCGCCCTCGCAATGACGGTGGGGGCAATGGTCGTCGTCCACGACCCCGATGCCAGCTCTGCAAGAATTGGGGTCATGAGGCCCCAGCATGTCGGAAGTTCTTCAACCAAGGGGTCCAAGTTGAAGAACGCCGATCTGGCAACGCTGCTGCTTCTCAGCCGCAGGAAGATCACCCCTGGATCTTCGACACGGGTGCAACAGATCATCTCACCAATGACATGGCTCGTCTTGGTGTTCACGAGCGCTATCAGGGCAAGGATCAAGTACAGATCGCCAATGGTGCAGGTTTGTCAATTACGCATATTGGTCATTCTCGTTTAGCTGGTCCTTCTCATTCGCTCGATCTTCGTAATATTCTTCGTGTCCCTGGTCTTAGGAAAAACTTGCTTTCTGTTTATCGCTTGGTTTCTGACAACAACATATTCATCGAATTTCATAAATATTTTTTCTTGGTGAAGGACAAGGCCACAAGGAGAATCATCCTTCGCGGTAGGAGTCGCGGCGGCCTCTATCCCCTGCCGTTCGGTCGAGCGTCTTCATCCGATCATTATGCTTCCTTCAGCGCCAAGCTTTCTTCCGATCAGTGGCACCAACGTTTAGGTCATCCATCAAATAAAGTAGTTAAAATATTGTTAAGTCCAATAATCTGAAGTGTTCCTCTAGTCATGATAGTTCTGTGTGTGATGCGTGTCAGATGGCTAAAAGTCACCAACTTCCATATAGTGCTTCCTCTCGGGTTTCCCATGCACCGCTTGAGCTTGTTCATACCGATGTATGGGGGCCTGCCCTTCCCTCCTCTGGAGGTTTTAAATATTATGTGAGTTTTATTGATGATTTTAGTCGGTATTGCTGGATTTATCTTATCAAAAATAAGTCTGACGTTGAAAATATCTTTTATGTCTTCCAAGCTCATGTTGAGCGGTTGCTAGACACCAAAATTCGTGCTGTTCAGTCGGATTGGGGTGGTGAATATCACCGTCTTCATGCTTATTTCCAGCGCACTGGTATCTCTCATAGGGTTTCATGTCCTCATACTTCACAACAGAACGGTATAGCCGAGCGTAAACACCGTCATCTTGTCGAGACTGGGCTTGCCCTTCTCGCTCACTCCTCCCTTCCCCTTCGTTTTTGGGACGAAGCGTTCCTCGCTGCTTGTTATTTGGTCAACCGAATGCCTTCTGTTCTGCTTAAAAACCAGGCTCCTATATCTCGCCTTCTCGCTATCTCGCCAGATTACACCTTTTTGCGCGTTTTTGGATGTGCATGTTGGCCGAGTCTCCGTAAATACAACTCTCGCAAACTCGAGTTCCGTTCCAAGATGTGTGTTTTTCTTGGTTACAGTCCCCTTAACAAAGGTTATAAATGTTTAGATCGCAGTACAGGCCGCATCTATATCTCCCGCGATGTTGTTTTCGACGAGAAAGTTTTTCCCTTTGCCACTCCCGGTGTCGTTGTAGATGTCACGCCTCTCCGTCCAGTCTCTTTTCCTTCGGATGAACCGGCTATTCAGAATACTAATACGCGTAATTACGGCATTTCCATGTTACCTGTTGATGCTCCTGGTACTGTTTCTTTTGATCCTGTGCAGGTTTCTTCTGCGCCTGAAGTCACGGTCGACGTCCCGGACGTGCATGTGCATGTCACGCGGCCCGCGGTGGGCCCTGTCGCAGCTCCGAGCTCCCAGTGTGATGCGCCAGCTTGCTCGCCCTGCGCTTCTCCGGATGGGCCGGCCTGCTCATCCTACGCACCCGACGCTGGACCGTCTTCGCCGGCCTCGCCTGATCCCGCTTCCACTCGGGCTGGGCCGCTGCTTCTTCTGCCCGCGTCGAGGACGCTGGTGTCCCCCGAGTCAGCTGACGGGCCACCTCCTGCTGCCAGCCCATCTCAGCTGTCTACTGTTGCTGATCCGACAACAGCACCTTCTGTCGATTCTCTGACTGACATGGCTCCTCCGCCCCGAGTTATTCAGACTCGACTACGTAATGACATCCGTCGTCCGAAGCAGTTCAAGGATGGTACTGTGCGATATGATCCCTATCGTCGTCGTGCCTTTTTCGCCACCCCTGCGTCTCATCGTATGGCTTTGACTGAACCAGCCTGGCGCTCTGCAATGGAAGCTGAATTTGATGCCCTGCAGCGCAACCAGACGTGGATTTTGGTGCCTCGACCTTCTGGCACTAATATTGTTGGCAGCAAGTGGATTTTTAAAACCAAATTTCGTCCTGATGGTACAGTTGACAAGCACAAGGCCCGTCTTGTGGCGCGTGGATTCACTCAACAGTATGGTATTGATTATCATGACACTTTCAGCCCCGTTGTTAAGCCAGTTACCGTTCGTCTGGTGCTCTCTTTGGCTGTATCACGCGGCTGGTGTCTTCGTCAGATTGATGTTAGCAACGCTTTTCTACATGGTTTCCTTCAGGAGGAAGTGTACATGCAGCAACCTCCAGGTTTTGAGGATTCTCGCCACCCTCAGTATGTCTGTAAACTGCAGCGTGCTCTCTATGGTCTCAAACAGTCTCCCCGTGCTTGGTATGCACGGCTGAGTGAACGGTTGCATCAACTTGGTTTCATCTCCAGTAAAGCCGATACTTCATTGTTCATCTTTGATCATCAGGGTATCAGTGTTTATATGCTCGTCTATGTGGATGACATTGTTATTGCTGGCTCTTCTCCTGCTATCGTCGATCGACTGGTTCAGACACTCTCGGCCACCTTTCCTATTAAGGATATGGGTCGGTTAGAGTATTTTCTTGGCATTGAGGCTGCCTACACGAACAATGGGATGATTTTGAATCAGCATAAGTATGCTCTCGACTTGCTTCATCGTGCTAACATGGAGTCTTGTCGCGCTGTTACTACACCCATGTCTACCACAGATAAGTTGTCTCGCACCGATGGGAAGTTGCTCAGTACTGATGATGCTTTCAAGTACCGAAGCATAGTTGGCGGCCTTCAGTATCTTACCTTGACGAGGCCAGATCTTTCGTTCGCTGTCAACAAGGTTTGTCAGTATCTCTCTAAGCCTACCACTGTTCATTATGAGGCGGTAAAGCGGATTTTGCGGTATGTCAAAGGGACCGCGTCCACTGGCTTGAAAATTCAGCGTGCTCAGTCTACTGTCTTGAACATTTTTACTGACGCTGACTGGGCCGGCTGTTCTGACGATCGTCGCTCTACTGGTGGCTATGCGATTTATTTTGGACCTAATCTGGTATCTTGGAGTTCTCGCAAGCAACCCACTGTCTCTCGCTCGAGCACCGAGGCTGAGTATAAAGCCTTGGCAAATGGCACCGCTGAAGCTACTTGGGTCCAGTCTGTTCTCCAGGAACTCGGCGTGCATCAGTCTTCGCCTCCCGTGTTATGGTGCGACAATCTTTGTGCGACTTATCTCTCGGCGAATCCGGTGTTTCACGCTCGGACGAAGCATATTGAAATTGATTTTCATTTTGTGCGAGAGAAAGTTGCTCAAGGTGCTCTTCATGTTCGGTTCATCTCTTCAAATGATCAGATTGCCGACATCTTCACCAAACCATGTACTCAGCTAGTACTCCGTAGGTTTCTTTCCAATCTCAACCTTGTTCACGACGGTTCAGATTGAGGGGGAGTATTAGACATAGTCGGTTTAGGTTTCTATATCGTGTCCATCACGGTTGTTGTATCCGTGTACAACACGTTGTAATCACTTGTATTGTTTGCATATATAAACAAAGCCAGCCGGAGGGGTTAACCACGGCAAACAATCCAGTCCTTAACTGCCCCAACTATGGAATTGGGCTGCCTGACAGTTTTTTTTTTGTCGGTCTGAACACATGGTACCGTTGGACCCGATTTTGTTATCCTGACCTTTGGGTGTGATTTGGGAGGGATGTGGCGCGGTGGAGATGTCCTGAGGCCGGTGGCCGTCCCTGGGTTCCAGGAGACATCTGTTAGGAGGGAGGCGGGCTGATCCCATTTTACCGTGCAAGCAGCACCGTCACCGCGCGTGAGCAGTTTTGGACCACCGCTACACACGTGGATAGCTGGGGGCAATAGTCCATGTCGTGTTCGCCATGCCGGGAGGCCGGTGGCCGTCGCTGGGACCGCCGGAACGTTGTCTGCATTAGAATATTTTGACCATACGCCGTCGACCGTCGTATAGCGCGTGTGGCCTCCGCTCCATCCCTCGCTATCAGGAAGGCGGCACGTGGGACAAGCGAAGAGGAGGCGCCGGTGGCTGCTTCCCGTTCGCCGGGCGTCAGCCATGAGCCAAGCCCACCCTTCCTAGAGGCTGCGATCATGTGATTTTCGGCTGCTGACGTATAGCACAAAGACTTACCGACCTACCACCTGCGCCGCCGCCCGCCGTCGATCTCAATCTGGGCATGTGCAGCAGAAGAAAAATCAAAGCATCACTCCGTTCTCTCTGCCCCTGTCACGCCGGCATTCCCCTCTCCCTCTCGCTCACCCTTCCCCTCGCTCCCTGTCGGCCTTGTTTTGGTGCACGCGCTGCGTTGCCATGGCTGGTCTGGAGGAGCTCAAGCGGAGGCTGCAGCCCATCTGCTTCGACGACGACGGCAATGTTGTGCCGCCCCCTGCCGCCGAAGACTCCTGTGAGGTAACGTCTGTCCTGCTGATCCCATTTCAGGCGTTCGAGATCTATGATTATGCGCAATTTGTTCTACAATTTCCTTATTTTGTTAGAGTTTGCGGACTAGTTTTCATGCGTAGCGGGCTAGTTGATTCCACCTTATTTTGTTTGTCTGTCGGACGACTCAAATGTAGCGGAGAAGGTGTATCCATATGCAGTAGAGGTTTCAGGGAACAAACAAGATCTGAGAGAGCAGAACATTTTACACATTCCATCAACAGAATGTACTTGAAAGATATGGGAGAAAGTGTGTGGTAAAACTTATTTATTACTTTTCCAAAAAAAAGACATGGAACAAGATTTATGTATAGGAATTCTCTGTGTTATGTACTACGGAGTAGGTACTACACAGACCAATAGAATACTGGAAAGACTTGTTTTGTTTAGGCTACCTTATAGATTTTTTTCCATCATTTGTAAGTCGCGTACTATATGGGGACGTTGATACTTACTGTTTAAAGTAAATTCAAACCGAGGGTGGCAAAATATCTCCTGGGATGAACAATAAATTCATGAAATGTAGTAAGAAAACAAAACACTCTGATTTTCTTGCACATGTTCGTGTCATTTGTGTTCTTGTCAATTTCCTGCAAAACAGAACATTTTTTGTGTCATCGGTACAAAACAAAACTTCAGTGCTCTATAAAAGGTGTTTGGACTATTTTTTAACATAGGCATTTGAAAAAATCGTTTTTGCACTCCTGGGTGCAACTATGAATTACCAGTTCAAACCGCAGTTACTAAATTACTTACACCGTTGCACAGCCTGACACAAGTGTTATAACTTGAAATTTTCTCATGCTGTTCAATTGTTATTTGCTTTCTTTATAATTTGACAAATGCATTCTCCGTTGCTTGTATTACTGCACCATTTTCCGTTCCTTCATAATGGTTCTTGACAGTAGCTTTTTTTTTTCTTGAAATCGTTCACAATCAGCGCAAAATGTTCTCACAGGAAAGAAAAACTTGCGCAATATCTCTGCATCATTTTCCTTTTCTTTATTAAGTTTGCACCCTGAAAGCGCTGCTTACCATCGCCACCAACATGAGAAGGCGATGGCAAGCAGTTGGAGTTAGAAAAGAGGCTGGCGTGGGAGAAGGAATAGGGGATGTGTGCTTGTATGTGTGTGTGGAGGTGAGCGCGTGTTGTGAGTTGTTGAGTTTGTTCCAACAGTTGAGAGTTTCACTTAAAATTAAGCTATATTTAGTCACATGCAGAATAGTCTGTCAAGTTTCATGCACTAACCACTATTCCATAAGACCGATCTGATGGAAAGGGCTAGGCAATCCACTTATACACATCAACACCCCCCCTCACGTGTGACGGGAAGACAAGGGAAGACAAGTCAACACGTGTAGAGTCAGAGGCAGGCCCAAGAGGCATGAGGTGCCTGTACGAGTGGCCTATACGTGCCTATACGTGGACACCGAGGGGGCAATAGAAATTTTAGAATAAAGTGCGGAAGCTAGGACTCGAACTCGAGACCTTGGCTCTGATACCATGTCAAGCTTCATGCACTAACCACTATTCCATAAGACCGATCTGATGAAAAGGGCTAGGCAATCCACTTATACACATCAACATAGTCCACCTCTATGTTTAATTGGTATGTTATGTTTTTTCTTTCTTATGCATGCTATATATATATATAGCCATGCTCACTTTTAATATTTCTTTCGTATAGGTTTTGGATGGTGGAACTGTCAATTTACTGAGTAGATCTTCTGATGAATATAACATCAATGAGCTTGGCTTCCATAAGCGAACAACTAAACCAGATGAGGCCTATTCTACAGAAAAGAAATACCGATGTTCTTTTCATGATATGCATATTTTTGATTCAGTTGGTAATGGTGCAAGCAGTGTTGTCCATAGAGCTATTTATGTACCAGTTCATCGAGTTTTGGCACTGAAGAAGATACAAATTTTTTAGAAGGTGAGTGTATCATTTTTTTAGTCCTTATGGCATAAGGTGACATTTCTCTGTGCTTCTTTTACAGTTCCTCTTTGTTACATAAAACAAAGTCTATGTGCACCCTTTTTTCCTTTTCCTTTTTCTGTTAATATTCACATGTACTTAGAAGTGCATAATTTCTTCTGCATTTAAATTATATATACACCAGCATTAGTTGCAAACTTTCTGTACCAAGCTAACGGGTTGCCTTGGCGCAGCGGTAAAGCTGTTGCCTTGTGACCATGAGGCCACGGGTTCGAGTCCTGGAAACAGCCTCTTGCAGAAATGCAGGGAAAGGCTGTGTACAAGAGACCCAAAGTGGTCGGACCCTCCGCTGGACCCTCTGCAAGCGGGAGCTACGTGCACCGGGCTGCCCTTTTTATACACCAGCATTAGTTGCAAACTTTTGTGGACAAAGCTCCCCCAAGTAGAACTAGAAACAAATAACAATACACAAAACCTGAACTTGATGGACCTTGATTTAGTGGCCGTGCAGAGAATTTGAATCTGATTCTTAGGAGCATTGGACCCAGTTTATTTACATGAACCGAGATAAGTTTATCCGAGTTCTCTGTGTAGTCTTGTAGCCCACCATTTTATATGTTCAGTTACTCCGCATTTAAACCGGTCGTGCATTTGATTGAAAGTATTTATTTTGATCTCTGATATCATAACAGAGACCTTTCTGTTGAGTTCTTGCTGCAATTCTTTATTTGTAATGTATTCTCTGATATATATTACAGGAAAAGAGAAAACATATTCTTAATGAGATCAGAACGTTATCAGAAGCAGCTTGTTATCCTGGTTTAGTTGAATTCCAAGGAGTTTTTTACACCCCAGATTCCGGAGAAATATACTTTGCTCTTGAGTATATGGATGGTGGTTCATTAGCTGATATTCTCAGAGTCAAGAAATTTATAGCGGAACCAGTTCTTTCACATATGCTACAGAAAGTGTTGCTAGTATGAGTCTTCTACCTCAATATCTTCTGGTGTTAGCTGTATTCAAATAAGGCCTGTGAAATGACATATTCTGTAAGTGACTAGGTGTTCTATGTTAATTTATTAGGCTCTTCGCTACTTGCATGAAGTGAGGCGATTAGTACACAGAGATATAAAGCCAGCAAATTTGCTGCTAAATCTGAAGGGTGACACCAAAATTACAGACTTTGGTGTAACTTCTGGACTGCATGATTCAATTACCATGGTATGGTACTTCTAGGCGACAAAACCTTATCTTAACATTAGCAAGCTGTTTTAGAATAGCAGTAAGTCAACACCTGAGTATTTGGATTCAGTAAGCAGTATATTTGTGTAGTAATTGTCTTCCAGTGTGCTACCTTTCTGGGCAGTGTCACATATATGTCTCCTGAGAGAATTCGGAACGAAGACTACTCATATGCTGCTGATATCTGGAGCCTTGGCTTAACAGCGTTGGAGTGTGCAATCGGAAGATACCCATATGATGTAACTGGGGGCGAGGCCGATCTCATGCTTCAGGTGAAATGGTGGTCAAGCAGTGGCCATTTGTATATTTTTTACTGCCTTTGCTTATCATCGTATTTATGGAACAAAACATGATCTTCATTCATGTGTATAATATCTGACTAAGATCGCATTCGTACCTTGGTTTCTTAAGCTAGTAAATTGGTTACAAAATGTTGCATTCATCATTTTGGTATATTGTTTTAGAAGTTAATTTTAAATTTGGCTTGTTTCCCCGTCTCTAGTTAAACTTTTTTTTTCTGTTCATGCTTTCCAGCATGAATGGTCTGATCCATGATGCAGTACTCAGTCACCGTCTATACCAGTTACTTTTATGAGTATTATACTATTGATGTATAATGCAATCCTCCCTGCCCACCTTACTGTTTAGCAGCTTTGCAGATATTGGAAGATCCATCGCCGACACCGCCACAAGATATTTATTCAGAAGAGTTCTGTTCGTTCATCGATGCTTGCTTGCAAAAAGATGCTAAGGCAAGGCTAACATGTGACCAGGTAATGTGATGTCTAGTACGATTTATCTTTTTTAAGAGAAAACAGTTCCAGGGTTTCCTACTGAATAAATTCTGTGATAAGCTTTATTTATGCATTATAGGATTTTGTGACACTGTGAGATTAATGTTTCATGGGTTGTTTCAGTCCTTTAGTTGACAAGTAAGCAGCCTAAGGTGTATTTATCACAAAAAATTAGCAGTCTTAAGGTGCTAATGTGGAAAAGCAGTGTAATATGTTGAAAGCCTTCACGAAATTGCGCAATGTCAACTAACCATGTCAATATTTTTATTTTCAACACAGACGAAATTGAGTTTATTTTGTTCTGTGAAATCGAACATTTTCTTATTTGAATCATATACTGAACGTTTTGTAGCTTTTGTCTCATTCCTTCATAAAGAAATATGAGGGACCGGGTGTGGACTTGGCAGCGTACAATAAAAGTGTTCATGATCCAGCAGAAAGATTATCACAGATAGCACATGTGAGTTCCTTATAGCCTTTGTTAGCTTCTGTTTTTTCTGTCTTATTACTGCCTTTAAACATGGCAGGAAACTGAACCTGCTGTTCCACAAGTTCACGTGCAATGATATTAGCTATGCCTAGACAGTAGGACAATGCCACTAATAAACCAACTCGGTAATTACCGCAATTGTCTCCCGTATTAATCTAGGATTCTCATCCGGGATTAAAATCTTGATGTTAAAATTTCAGACATCATCAAGAATTTTTGTTGCTGCTAGTAGGTGCCAGCAAAATTTGTCAGGATAGTTCGAATTCCAATTTGTTTTTATTTCATATAAAAAAGAAAATGTATGCTCATTTGTGGTTGCTATGTTAGACCACATTCATGGTTTTACTTCCAGCGATACGTGATGGGCCCGGCACATTCGGTTACCGTGTAGCTTACGTTCATTGAAGTGTAGTAAAGGAGCAAGTACTTTCTAACAATCCAATGTAGGCCTCATTGTCTAATCAATTAGTATAACCTTTTGATACCAAAATTCTATTTCCTCGAAACAAAAATGCTGTTTCGTCATTACGGCCAAACCACATGCTCATTTTGAAAGTGAATATGTGATCTGCCTTTAATTACCTTTTCTTTGAAGGAAGGATATTTCTTTTCCGTATAATCGTAGACCAAGGTAACTTCCTTGCTTGTAGCTTGAATCATATGTACATGTATGAATGCATGTTTACTCTATAAATCAGAGATACTTGGGTGGGTAGCATTGGTCCAATCAGCTAGTCATCTACATGACTTACAGTCATATTAATGTATTTATCCCAGATGCTTGCTGTGCATTACTACATGATCTTTGACGGCGGTGATGATCAATGGTGTTTCATGAAGACATTCTATAAACGAGATTCTGTTTTCAGGTATGGGAATCTTAGGCTACGTTTCTCTTGTAGTAACCGATCCATTACTGTATTTTCTGTTGTTCAAAGTGATTCTGTTTCCACTGCGTTGATGGCATGTGGCCATGTGTTTTTAGCCTTGCTCTGCAACTATAACTGAACATTATTCCTGTTACCAATCCAAGGCAATTGAGAGCAAATAAAAGTTATTTTTCAGGAATTGTACGAGACATATTGACATGATATTTTATGTTTCTTATTCTAGTTCCTCAGGGGAAACACATGTCGGTAAGGGCGATATATTCGATACTTTGTCAAGAATAAGAACAATGCTGAGAGGTACTAGCCCTTGTGAGAAGATTACTCATGTAATGGAGGAGGTTTCCTGTTGTGCACATGGGGAAGAAGGGATGAGTGTTCGAGTTACTGGATCATTTATTGTGGGGACCGAATTCGCCGTGTGTGTAGATGGGTTCCGTGCTGAAGGGATGCTAAGCATCGACGATCTCTCCCATGACAGTCTTAGCAAGCAGGCTGGCCATTTCCGAGAAGATTTTTTCTTCGAGCCAGGGACTGCCATGGGATGCTACGTCATATCAAAACAAGATTTGCACATCGCCGAAGAATGACGTTATTCGCCTTCTTGTGGTCAGTATATTTGCTAAATTGTATCTTCAAAGTGCTTTTTATTGTCGTCCATTTGCTAAACTGATATATCATGTCTGTTGCCTTGCATTCGCCATCTTCTAGCTAGCATATCGGCACTCAGGTATTGCAATCTACTCAGTTAAGGCTCAAGATATAATAGCAGCTATCCGCCTTTCGGCATCATCCATGAAGCACTGAAATTGAGCCATTTAGTTGCTGACGTCAGTTGAGGCATATTCACATTTAACAAAGTTAAGCTTGTAAGTCGAGTGATGGAGCAAAGTTTTTGTCTGGACACAAGCAGCTCACTCTCAAAATGTTCAACTGTATCTCTGAAGTAGCGACAACAAGCAAAGCCCTGTAGCAGATCATAAGGATTTCATGTAAAGCTATTATTTAACGAAGACCAGATCCAACGGCATAGATCTTGTTTCCCTTTTGACTGTTACCGCCAGCTGTTCTTTCTTTTATTGCTGTCATTTTCACCTTCATCATCTCCTTTTACCTCTGGTGATTCGATTGCCTTTATTAAAGCCATGTAACGGATGCGGAACACTCGGCCTAATAATCCCAGTAATCCCAGCAGCCATTGCGAGCGTGCAGATATAACAAAAAATCCCCAAATTTTATATGACCCCCCAAATTAGCGCTTCTGCAATTTGATCTTTGATCAGGCTCCTTAGCAACGTATATGGCAGCTATATATAAACCGGCAGCAGCTGATATATAGATGCCTAGGGGTGGAATCGAGCCGAGCCGGCTCGAGGCTCGGCTCGGCAAGGCTCGTGAAATCTCGAGCCAGGCTCGGCACTTAAATTTTTCCAGGAATTGGGCTCGCGGCTCGGCTCGAGAGGATCGAGGCTCGGTTCGGCCGGCTCGCGAGCCCGCACCTCTGTTTTTTTTTTACGGATCGATCGAAAAAATCCCCGACCTGTCCTCATCGTCTCCTCTCGTCCAGTTCGACCCCGACCCCGCGACCTGCTCTGCTCCAGCGATTTCCACCACCGACGCCGGCCTCCACCACCGACGCGCCCGCCGCCACCCGCCATGGTCGGTAGCTGCTGCTCCTCCCGTAGGTGCGGCCGGCGCCTGCTCCTCCCGTAGGGGCGGCCGTTGCGGGAACGGTGAGGGATTTTGATTTGATATCTGTGCGTGCTGGCGTGCTGCTTAGGTGTGCGTGGAGGAGCTCGGCGCCGGGGAGGGGACGCCGCTGGACCTCGCGGCGCTCGACGGTACCTGGAGGCTGTGCTACACATCGGCATCGGACGTGCTCATGCTGTTCGAGGCGGCCGAGAAGCTCCCTCTCCTGCAGGTGCCTGTTCCTGTACCTCGACTCTTCTAATTTCATCCTGAGAATCCCTCTCCTGCAGGATACTGCCTGCTTAATTTGACGGATACTAGGAGTAACTAGCCATTATTGTTGTTTAACTTCTGCAAGATTTCTGAAAGATGCCACTTTTTTTTGGTCTGAATCTTCGATTTGTTTCACGGGAGCAGGGAACTGGTACAGAGAAGACAAAGAAGAAGCTGCTTTTCCGGTTCTGAGACCCTCCAATAGGCCGGAGCCTCAGCCCGCTGCTCCGGCAGGAGCTGGAGAACCTCGACAAGGACGCCGACAGCCGCCGGAACGCCATGAAGACGCTCAAGTCCTACGCCAAGCAGCTGGACTCCAAGTCCATCCCCCACTTCCTGGCCGAGGTCTCCGACAACAAGGCCCCTGGCCTGCCTTCCGGCGAGTTCACCATCTCGCTGTACGAGGTCCTCGCGGGTGAGCGGCGCCGGGCGCCGGCAGCAACGCAGCGCGTTCTAGGATTGGGCGAGCAGGAGAAGCACGCCAGCGGCCGACCTAGCCTAGGTAAGCATAGGAGATGTAGTGGCCTTTGTCTGATATTTCGCTTTGCATTCAGTTTTTCTTTGGCGAGGTTAGAAACTTATACCAATTGGACTGTAAGTCTGTAACTATATAAATTGCATTGCTTTAGTATGCACGTACAGATTTCCTGCCTATTTTTAACTGAATTCTCGTCACGCTTAAATCCAGTATGAATTAGCAATCAGCCATGCTCACCCTTCAATGAACAACATAAGATTGTGAACTGTGGAACAACATAAGTGTCTGAATAT
Source organism: Poa pratensis (assembly GCA_947311845.1). Taxonomy (NCBI): domain Eukaryota; kingdom Viridiplantae; phylum Streptophyta; class Magnoliopsida; order Poales; family Poaceae; genus Poa; species Poa pratensis. The sequence continues at coordinate 21,819,467 of CAMZMU010000010.1, forward strand.
GCTATTGTTGCTGCAGCTGTTCTCTTGTTATGCAAAATTAATGCTTTTGCCATCCGGAAACTATACTAGACTAGCTTTACATGTCAAACTAATGTCCAATTTTGACATCGCCATACTAGATGATCTATTCATGCTCAATTGTTTGTTGATTATAATTGTGAACTATCACATTTTTAGTAAAGATCATGTCAATTTTTTTTATTTCATCGAGCCTTCGAGCCGGCTTGCGAGCTTCACCGAGCCGGCTCGTCGAGCCTCGAGCCTTGTCCGGGAGGTCAAGGCTTGGCTTGCACCACCTTCGAGCCGAGCCGAGCCCGAGCCGAGCCTTGTCGAGCCCGAGCCGAGCCTCGAGCCTCGAGCTTCAGGTCCAGCCCTATAGATGCCGTGTTGACGTTTATTGGATCGAACTAAACAGAGTCGACCTTACTGCCGGCGCCGGTGGATCGGTGACGGCTGAAACGTACGAGAGAGACACCAAGACAAGCGCATGACATGGGTGCGCCTAACTGCCCATCAACAAGCAACAAGTGGTTCCTCCATTAACGCCATCGTCGAGGGTTTTAGTTAGCTCGATCGGTGGCTTTCATGGGGCACGTAAAAGCGAGCTTTATTGCTTCCGAATCCGTCGATCGACGCCATGCCATTAGCGGGCACAAGATGTGAGACGAGACCTAGCAAAAAACCGCAAGCTAGCTTAGATTGTTCTTTTCTTGTCGTAGCAGCACATGCCCAGTGCCTTGTGCAAACTGGAAATCCCTCGAGCGGCCAGAAAAGCAACGGCTGGGAGTTCCTCCACGTGTGGGTGCGTGAGTGGCCGGAGCCATGCACGTACGATGAGAAAAGCCAGTGGAGATTGGACAAAATGATTTGGAGAATCTATGGAGTGGTGCTAGCTTGGAAGTACAAGCTAGTCATGCTATAGATAGATAGATAGATAGATAGATAGATAGATAGATAGATGCAGTATTTATTGTTGGGTGTCATATATATAATGCTTATGAACGATCCAAAGACAAAGTGGTGTAGCTTATCTTTCTTGGCTACTTTTCTTCCTTTCCTCTTGGAGATAAAAGGCATGGCAATATAAATGGAATTTGCTCTCCTAGCTAGCTTCTACGTGTTCCTTCTATATTTATTCTTCTTTTACTTTTTGGGAATATATTGGTTCTGATGTATAATGGAGGCACACATGTAGTTATTCACCATATATAATAGCATGTCACTGTAGCGCTAGGTAACCAAAACCGCTCGTACTTTAGAGAATTATTATGAGCCATCTAAAACAAATGCCTTTTCTTTGCAGATTCTCGCAGGAATGAACAGTTCTCATTGAAATTCGGTGCTACACGTAGAGGGGTTATAATCATGTGGATGGCTAATTTATTCTCTTGCACGGCACATAAGTTAAGTCATTGAGATGATATATGAGTGAACAGAAGTTTCAATACCAATAGTCCGTACAATTGTACATTGTATCATTAACATCACATATCATGCATAATTCATGATCTCTCTCTCCCTTGGTTCCTTTAACCTCTAGGAGACGGTCCTTAAGAGGAAAAAATTAAGAGCCGACCAAAAAAGTTTAAAAGGAAAAATGAAGAATTTTAATCACTTTTTTCTATAAAATGGTGACTTTTGAAGTTAGAATAAACTAACACTAGCTTTAATTGCATTCATATAAGTACAGCTAACTCAACACCGGGCATAAACAATATATGCAAGCAAGCAACCCTTCCAACATAAAACATAATTCATTGCATCTTCCAGATGTCCTCCAAACTCCAAAAGTTCTCGGCAAGGCCCTCGGAGAACCCTTGTACCCACCCAGACAGCTCTGAGTCTTGAATTTGGCAAGTCTGGTTTAACTCGGGCCAAAATCCTTGATTTTTCTCTTGGTTCCAATCCCCGCTATTCACCATCTCCCCCATGCTCGCATTTCCATAGACCCCTCCATCATATGACTCCGAGGCGAACGAGTCTGAGGATGACGTCACCATGCCGGAGGTTTCCATGTAACCCATCACCGGTCCAGGCACAACATGATCGCCAATTGTAGATGCTTGATGGAGACGATGGTCAGCGAGGCGAGGCATCCATAGATACTTCATGGCATCCTTGAACTTGTTGCTATTGGCATCACAGTTGAGTTGCTTGGCGTGCTTTTGAACCCTTGTCCTCCAGTAGTTTTTGATCTCGTTGTCGGTCCTCCCGGGAAGGTGTTGAGCTATCTTGGACCACCTTCATGTGCAAGGACAAAGGGGAAATGCAATTAGGGAAACATCCATGGTGCATGAAGAATCTTAATATTTGGTAAATATAACACAAGTGTGTGTTGGGTGTGGAACCTAGTGAGTATTTAGTAAGTGGAATCTTTCCAGACTAGTAAGAGTATGCTGCATAAATATTTTGGAGAACCACCTCGCGCGCGAATATATACCAGTTTAACTCAACGATAATTAGATATAGCTTTGTTCTCTCCAAACGAATGGAGAAGGGAAAGAGAGAAGAGGCGTGCAGCTTTGATGCACCGTTGTGTCTAGTGAAAGAGAAAGGCATATGCATATGGTGCATGTGGCCATGCCGCCACCCCATATGCGCATCGTATTCCCATCCATCGGTAGCTAGACTTGTACAATCTGAAGTAGTACTAGACTAGTGATGGAGCTGGAGGCCGGCTTTCAAGTTGATTTGACGTGCAAGCTAGCTAGATTGGACTTGGAGCTAGCCGGATGGTTGATGTACAAGCTAGTACTGTGCGTACTGTATGCATGAGCGTGACATGCGACGTTAAGGAAATGAATTACCTGTTGCCCCAGCGGGAGTGGAGGTCGAGGATGAGCAGCTGCTCGTCGGCGGTGAAGTTGCCGCGCTTGACGTCCGGCCGGAGGTAGTTCAGCCAGCGCAGCCGGCAGCTCTTCCCCGTCCGCTTCAGCCCTGCATGCATGGATGATATGATCACTTGATCAGCTTTTCAAGAAAGGATAAATCAATGGACGATAGATCATGCATGGCCGGAGGTCGAAGCATCGGCGGTGGCGGCGGGCGGGCGTGTACGTACCGGCGCCGCGGGCGAGTGAGTTCCAGCGGCCCTCGCCGTGGTCGGCGATGTAGTTGACCAGTGTGACGTCCTCTTCGACGGTCCAAGGGCCGCGCCGGAGCTCCGTCCCTCCTCCTCTTCTGGCGCCGCGAGTCGTTGTGGAGTGGCACTGGGGAGGACGCCATGGTTTAGGCTAGCTTATACTTGACAAGTTGTAGAGCAAAAGAAAGAGAGATTAATGTGAGAGGGATGCCAAGTACTGAAGTCCTTTATAGTGTTTGTGAGAAAGAAGAGAAAGTTGAAAAGTAGCGGGAGAGAATACGCACGTGGTGAAATATGTGTGAGGGAGAGAGAGAAAGAGGACGGGTGGCGCAAGGCATCCGCTCGTGCGAATTTATTTACAACTAAAAAGGCATCTTACTATTGAGGATGGGGGCTAGCTTGGTTCATGTTACTAGTTCCTCTTTGCCACGACGATCGAAGTGTAACATTTTGCGGTTCATGCATGCAGTTCATTTGTAATATGAAGTACTTGATCAGTCCACTGAATTTTCTTGACTCGGCACTTCACCAGTCGATTGGGAAAATCACCGGCGAAGCAGTAAACCAATTATGGAAATGGAGAATAAAAAGAAAATGCAAATACATATTAAAACATCTTCAGTAAAACATATCATTATAACATAAAAACATATAGTTTTAATAAACTAAAATAAGAAAATGAACAATATAAAATATAAAAATTATGAGAATTTTGTTTTTGCGGGGAATGAGAAACATATTGAAGTAACACAGAAGGTAAATTTGAAATTACAAGAGCAAATTTTCCAGTCAATTGATCTGAAGCAATTTTGTTTCTTATTTCGCTGAAGTTGCACTTTAAATTACTGTCAAACTGTTTGTTCGGCGGGCGACATGGGTCAACAGTTTGAGTCGTGATGATATAGATGGAGATTTTTTAGATTTTATTCATGTTCATGGTGTGGCTACAAGATCAGTACAAGGAGTTCTCGGCGAGCTCATAGCGCTAGGCCAGAGATTACAAAGATGTGTACCGTCGATGGACGTGCCTTCGTATATATAGCCTTCGATGGATGTCCATGCCTTGTACGCCTAGGGTTTCCTCCTTGACTTTTGCGTGAAGATGTCATAGCTTTCCTTCAGTGAAGTCCGTTGTGAGGTAATCTTCTGAAATCCTTGATGCATCACGACAAGGCTAGGTCAGTGGAAGAGCTTCTGGAAGCAGGTCGTGGCCGAGTGAGTCTTTGAACGTCGTGGGATAAAAGTGGTGCGGATCCATAAGATTATGTACTAAACCCACTTACTCTGACAAGCCCCCGATCAGTACCTAGCAGGTGTCTTGACGTGCTTGATGAAGTAGTTCTGCTCCTAGATAGACCTCTCTGTTAGGCTCGATGGGTTCATCTGACCAGGGTATCAGGCATGAACCTGGTATCTGGACGACCTGGTGGATCTTCTAAGGGTGTCCCCGACCAGAATAGTAGGTCTCGACGTAGTCGGGATCAGGATGATAGTTATCACGTGTTTCCTAGAAAAAGCTTTAGTGAAATGTGAGAGAAAAACTTCTTGAAGCATTTCTACCTTGGGATCTGAGAAGGTCTTGTTGAAGAAAGGGAGTCCCTTTGTGACGTGTCTCCGAGCTAGTGGAGTAACATGTCTTTTTGTTTTTTAATTGTAAAACCTAGAGTGGTTGTTGGCGTCCTCGACAACGTGAGTAGATCTTCATGTGGATGAGGCCTTTCCAAAGTATTTTATGGAAGCAGGACCTGACAAGGCAGCACGGTCCTGTACGACATGAGTAGGTCGCTACGGGATGAGGCTTTCCCGTTTCGGTTATTGTGCATGATCTGAATCTGACTTGACTTGACAGTTTTATGAATTTGTGACTCTTTCTTCACGTGACTTCAGAGGTCGTGGATGTGTGTGAATATAACATCATCGATGTGTAAAATACACGCTTGTTGGGTCATGCGGCATCCAAAAATAGCAGAAAATTTGAGCTCAACCGCCGAAACCTTGAAAGGGGATCCACAAACGAGGGAGGAGTAGCCAAACTAACAAAAGAAGTAGAGAAGGTCGAGGTGCGTAAGCTTGATCCCTTAGAACTCGAGGACGTCGGAAAATAAAGCGACGTGAGTAACTAGAGCCCTCTCAAAAAAATCCTCAAATGGCACTTTTCAGACATAAGTGAAATCCCAATGAAAGTACAACAAACCACAATAATGGCCAACTGAAGCTCAATGGAACTACATGTTTCAACACTGGCCACAATGGCATTATTCAACACTAACCATCTCTTTGGCCACACTGATTGCGCTGATATTGTTTTTATTCAGTTAAGATAAAGGCTAAGTTCTACTGTAGCGAAGGGAGGCCCATCGCTATAGGCTTGGCCCAAGCGAAGCGGATCGTTACCGACCTAGGTCATACAGGTTATATATATCGCTTGTAATTAGTCGCCGGTTGAGATAAGTCGAGAACAGTTGTAAATCCCCGTGACGTTTGTAATCTCTCCCGGAAGAGTGAAGTCACTAGCACCCGTGGTTTTTTCCTTTTTCCTTGGATGGTTTTACACGTTAAAATCTCGTGTCCCCGAGACTTTTCTGCATCGTTTGTTACTTTTCGTCGGATGGTTTATTACACGCATAGTACGTGCACCCATCGATGATCCTAAAAAAATAAAGTTACATGCGAGATATAGTACATGACAATGGCCATGTCTTTGATCACGCACACACCTTGGTAGCCTTAATTATGGAGAGATGTGTGCCTCTAAGCTCGTTTTAGAACACCGCGTCTCACGTGAAACGACGGGAGCCCCCGGCCGTCACCTTTTCTCTCTCGTCGACGGTCCTGGTGATCTACGTACGCACGCAGAGTTGAATGAATACATCTCAGAGATGGTGCGTGAGTTGATGGTGTCCCGCTTTCGAATTGCCGAAAGGGGCACGTAGGATGGCACGACGCGAGGAAAGCTAGGTTTTAAAGATGCTACAAATACATGAGATGCGACAACAACTTTGGGGTTAATTGCGGGACTCCATCTGCTAGTGGAATAACGGCTCAACTTAATGTGTGATGGCAACACATGCATGCGGTAGAGCCAGCCAGCTACGATATGGCCACAAAATCGTTTCGGTGCAGAGGCTGGGGTTGCTCCTCATTTCGGAAAAAAAAATCATAACATTTTGTGAGACTAACGGTTGATTAATGAAACTTCACTAGACACATCTTCTTTTGCCTCGACCTATCTCGTGAGCCGTCTTATCACGATGTCTATTTTTGTTCTTCAGTAACTTGTTAAACATAGCTTTGTTCCATAAATTTATAAATAAACAAGTTTTTGCCATCTAATTTATAATGCTACACATATTAATTTATCTGGTCCTCACACAAGACAAAGTGACGTTTCTGTTTGTTGGCTAGTTCACATAGATTTCGTTTGCCAATTGGTAACCGGGTTAAGAGCGGTTAAATCCATCTTAGCTCAACCCACAGTCGCCGAAACTTCTGGCGGGTCCCTCGCAAGAAACTGGTGCTTCGGATCATCAAAGCATCGGCTTCCTGTCCTTCGTATCGCACTGTGAGCCGGCCTCCTGCGGTGCGAGTTGCAGAGCCACGGTGGGCATTGAACCCAACTCCTGCAACTGGCCTAGATAACATTTTTTTAATTTTTTCTTATTTAGACATAATTGCGCATTTTGATACTTTTATTCTGTTTATATGTGGCTAGGTTGCCATTTCTTAACATTATGAAGTAACCTGAACACACGCTCACCCAACCAGAGAAACAAATCCTTGTTTAGAAAAAATGTTTTATGTGCGATATTGTAAATGTATATCTTTAATTAGGCATTTGTTCTTCCAAAGACAAAAAATTGTGAAGAGTTGCTCTTAGTCGTAACTTTTCAAGATGACAGAAATACACATTTAAAAATATTCTAAATTCTAAATCATTTATATTTGTGATTTGTCTATTAAAGTTTGTAAAAGTATGGACAAGAATGTGGTGAAACAAGTATGTTCTTTGTTGACTTCTGCAATTCTGAACACAAGAAATATCTGCTTCGTAGTTTTGTGAATACCCATACCCAATATTCCATAAATTGTGGATATACTTAAATTTTCCATACCCAATATCTAGGGCATCAATTCATATATTTTTATGGATAAACCGAACAACTCACATGCATCGATCTAAAATGTGTAAAAGATACCATAAATTGTTCCAGATAATTAATATCGATCTATAACACATGGAATTTGCATATGTATGTCACATCACAAAGAGCGGATTATGGCTTTCGGCTTTGATGTAATGGGAAGGCATGTGATCTTGCTTCATCCCCATTCAATGGTCGCATGCATTAAGGCTTGCATCTCCCTCTGCTTTCTTTGTTGATGTAGCTAAGTGTTTCCCATAATGGATATGGAGCTAGCAGTCCTTCCGGGCATGCAATCATTATTTGCATAACTTTTACATGGATTTATCCTCATTATAGAGTGCAAAGCTTGCACAGTTCAATCAGTCCCTAGCTCCCTAGCTAGGCTCGAGCCAGGCAACTTTAGAATCACCCCTTGAGTGGAGTATCATTTTTCGTCGAAATAAATACCGTGCATTAGTATATTGAGTTAGGGTGCATTTGGTTGAGTGGCTATGAAAATCTGGTTGGGTGCACCCCCAACCACGTGGTTGGTGATAGCCATTTTTTATGTTTGGTTATGTGGGTTGGTTGAGCCAAGTTTTTGTTTGGTTGAAGGGATAAAACGTGGTTAGAGTTAATAGCATAGAACCACCACATTTCTAGCTAAAGTTCAGAAAACCACCATTGCGTTAAGATCACAAAAAACAACCGGTATTCGCGAGATTTGTTGCAATAATGTGCGCTAAAAACAAATTGAACACGAACTGACACTCATGCTGACAAGTGGGACCCACCAGTCAGGCCTTACGTGGCAGCACATATGGACTATTGGATGAGGTGGCAGCATGTGTGGACATGGCCCACCTGTTTCAGCATGTTTGCACGCCACCGCGAACCCCACGCCTGCGCTGCCGGGACCGGTGACCCCGCCCATGCCGTTCGCAAAGGTCGCCGTTCGCCCGCATTCCAAGCTCCGCCCGTCCCCAGCTCTCGCCGTCTCCAGGTTGTGGCCGCCCTTCAGCCTCTGGCACGTCGCCGGCTCCTTGCGGCCTGGCCACCCCTGACTTTTTTTTATATATGTTTAGATTTTTTTATTACACATGTTGCCACCTTAGCCAATAGTCTACACATGCTGCCACGTAGGACCTGAGTGGTGGGTTCCACCTGTCAGCACGAGTGTCAATTCGCGTTCAATCGGGTTTTATCGCACATTGCAAAGAATCTTGCGAATACTGGTGTTTTTTTTTATCTGGACGGAAAGTGGTGGTTTCCCGAAGTTTAGCTGGAAATGTGGTGATTCTATGCTATTAACTCAATATATATTCAGAAAATATATAGCATATGTAGGTGTTTCGGCGGACATAACATCACAAATGTTGCCTTGCTTATTGAATCGTCAATTCTTCGCAAACATAATGTGTCTTCAGAATAAGCAAAACGTACGGTGCAGTTTTAGGAATCGAGCTACAGTCGTTTTGGACACATTCTCATACTTGTGCACCTACGTTGCTGCACCAGTTGGTTTTAAATCATCATCAATCATCATTTCTGTATGGGACCCGCAGATCCATGTCAGAATCTACACATGAGGAAAGATAAGATCAGAGAGGGCCACACAGTGGTTTTGGACGTGATAGATGGGGAAGAAGATAGTACTCCTAGCATCATTGGTGTTACTGATGTATATGTGAGAGTGAGTTAGAGACCTTAAGAGCATCTCCACTCGTCGCCCAAAAGCCCCCCTCCCCCCTCCCACACACAAAGGCTTTTGGAGCGCGCCGAACCAAAAACGGATTCCACTCGCGCCCTTCAAAGGCCCGTTTCGTCCGAACGCGACCCAAATTTCGTCCGGTGCTACCGGCCCAACCCCGCGCCATGGGGGTCGTGTTGGTAGCGCCGGACAAAACGAAACGCGCCGTGGGGCCGCCCTGTCAGCGTCACACCGCCTCGAATTAATTCCTCGCCGTCGGCCCCGCAGTTCATTTGCACACCTTGCTTCGCCGCCATCTGGGTCGCCGCTCCCACCCCCGCCTCCGACTGGCAGTGAACCTATCTGGATAATTGACGTGCCGTGAGTGTGAACGGAAACCAAAGGATACAAATTGTCACACGAAAAACTACTATCAGAACAGAACTACTTTCCCCTTATGGTCGTGTGTCCGGTCCAGCCCGTTGACTCCACACCATCAGCTAGTTTGTCTACTTAACTGGAGCACAACCAAACTAAATCTTGGTAGGTAGGTAAGGCTGCACTACGTGTTTGGCGTCCCTCGGCACGGCAGGCTGCATGCGACGAAACCTTCCAAGAGTTCTGTAGTTGTCAAACGGTGACCAATTTCCAAATTAATGGAACAAAATCTGACCAAACTTTTGACAAAGCTATTGCACAGTAAGCTAGCTTGCAAGAAAAAAGGATGAGCTGACTATTCTATCCACTAATCACGGCCGATCGAGGCAGTGTGCACGCTTTGACCGATCTATCTGACTAGCTTAGTCGTCCATCAGTAGAGTGATTAAAAAAAAAACTTGAAGTAGATGGTTTCTGTTCATGCTTGATGCTTCCAATTGGCATCGAGAAACCTCCGAAGAGTATAAGTGATTGAGTGTGTATTTTTGTAAGGTAATACGTGTCTTATTTAGAGAATAAAAATTAAGTTACAAGTAAATACCGACCTGGAAAAGATAACTTTTGCAAAAAGATCTCCCAGCCAAGAAAGAAGAATACAATCCAGACCGGAAAACTCTTGAGCAAGATACCAACGCCTGTCACTCGCCCTCGACACCATCGTAGCGGCCACCTAAAAAAAGTGGACAGATCGTCTCTTCACTCGAACTTGCACTAGTACAGAAAAGGCTATTAGTGGCGCACCAATTTGGTTTTCTGTGGCGCACCCCCAGAAAAGCCAGGTGCGCCACAGAATTCTCGCCACAAAAATTATTTCTGTGGCGCACCTGGCTTGGTGCGCCACAGAATTCTCACATTTCTGTGGCGCACCTGGCCTGGTGCACCACAGAATTCTCAAAAAATTTAAAAAATTCAAAAAATGCAAAAAAATATAAAAAGTTTCAAAAAAAATCCAGAAAAATCAGAATATGAAATAATATGAAAAATCCTAATTATTGAAATTCTGTGGCGCACCTGGACCTTAGGGGTGAGGTCGTAGACGTTGGAGAGGCGCATGCCGATTTTTCTCACGATTTTTTTGACATATTATTTGCGTTATTTCGATTTCGTATGCAAAAGTTATGGCCGTTACAAGTTTTTTTTCCTGTTTGTTGCAGAAAAGGTCAAAATTCATATTTCAAAATTTCTATACCTACTAGACACTCAAACCTAACTACATGTCAAAGGATTTTATTTATTGAAATTTTTATCATTTTCCTTTAATTCCTGGAAGACTAAAAAGGCGATCCACGGGGGGTGGGATTTGGAAAAAAAAATATCTGTGGCGCACCAAGCTTGGTGCGCCACAGAATGTCACCTTTCTGTGGCGCACCTGGCACGTGCGCTGGCCAAGCTTGGTGCGCCACGTGCGCTGGCCAAGCTTGGTGCGCCACAGAATGTCACCTTTCTGTGGCGCACCTGGCACGTGCGCTATTTTCAAATTTTAACCCGCCCCCCAGATAACTTTCTGTGGCGCACCTGGCCATGTGCGCCACAGAAATGTGACTTTCTGTGGCGCACCAGTCTTGGTGCGCCACAGAATGTCTAATTTCTGTGGCGCATTCTTGGTGCGCCACAGAAAGTCACATTTCTGTGGCGCATGTGGTTTGGTGCGCCACAGAAATATGACTTTCTGTGGCGCACTAAACCACATGCGCCACAAAAAATAATTCTGTGGCGCACCAATTAAGGGTGCGCCACAGAGTGCCAACCTATCTATATAGGGTTTCCCTACTAGTGTTGACATGGTTCCATCGCTAATTTGCAGCTTTATGAACCACCAAAATAGCTTGCCGAAAACAAATCCATTGTCACTGAAAGAATCTGGTCGGGTAGCACCCGAACACGATATCGAACTCCAGATCTGACACACCCATGCGATGATGTTGAAGGAGAAAACCAAATCTGTCAATCCCCAAGACCCCAACCATGAACCTAGCACAAGATGTACCATCTTTCAGTTGTCACAAATGCAGACAGACTACCGTCTGCACACACTTCTGGACAACCTCTCGAGCTCCGCTTCGATGCTGGAGCGAGCGTCGGTGCGACTCCCCAAAGCCCAAATCAACCGGCCTGTGCTTCACGTCTGTTGACGCGCACTACACGGTGAATATTTCCACATTTTAGTCTGATGGAATGTTCCTGTCCTGAGCCTCGACATTCTGCATTCTACGCCACTTTGCAGCACGTGCAGAACTGGTTGAGTCCATGGTCGCCGTTTTGGCCCCATTCCAGAAATTCGTAATTCTAGCGCTCGCTAGCTCCCCCTGTCCGCGTTAAGTCGCAGCGGTTCCCGACTGCCGACGGCTGCGCTGCCTCTACCAACGGTGAATTTGGCGGCAGTTCAGCGAATTAATGTATCCGCTTGTCTTGTCGACCATGGCCCCTACCTTCTTGTTTCTTCATACTCCCTCCGTTTTTTAATATAAGATGTTTTAGGTGATACACATGTTGTCTATATCCACACTAAAATGAGTGAACATACACACAAAAATATGTCCACATACATTTGTGTACATGTGCATGTGGACAAAAGCTAAAACATTTTATATTAAAAAACGGAAGGAGTAGTTCATAAGGGCGCACGTGTGCGATGTGCCTTAGTTTCCAGCATACTTCAGTGGAGTTACTCCGTCTCACTGTCAGTTAGTAGTTGCAAGAAATTTTCCATGTTGATATGCTTCCTAGTGAAATTTCCACATGAATGCTCCTGATGTAGAAAGTCACGCAATCAGACAAAGTTGATGCGTGGATTAAAATGGTACACATTCTGTCATTATGTTCTTACCTGTCAAAGAAGAGAATTGTAAACTTGAAGTTCATTGTTCACTCCAAGAACATCGCTCCAGTGGGCCACTGGGAGTGAGCTAATAACAGCTAAGAATTACTTGGTCTAAATGTTGACTAGTAAGCAAGTGAACTGTCGTAAAGTGTACTAGAAACTTACGGTTGAACCAGTAAACAACCATGGTCGACAACCTTGTTCTTAATGTCGCACATGTGGTCTGAAAATTTTCTTGTGCTAAAGTACATCTGCATTAATTTGCAAAATATAATATAAATCATTGCGAATATGCAGTTTCTTCGCGACCTTTGATTATTGCAAATTGTAAGTGAACAAAAGATTTCCACAGTTCCCAGGAGGACTCTACTGTCCACACTAGTATCCACTACAACAGTCGTGCTTTGCGGATCGAAACGGATCACCTTAGCTTAGACCATTGGCAGTGCATTCGGGAGTACATCCACAGCTTCCTGTATCCAAAAGGATGGATTCAGGTAGAGGAGCTGGCACGGGCGTATTCTTCAGAGACCCAATCATCCTGGATGACAAAATGGCAGTCGTGTCCTTCGTCATCAAAGTACAAACCGTCGATGAATGATCTAGGCACTCCAGCTCTCCCTCACCCCTCGCCTCTCTTCTTGTGCCGCTTCTGAGCGGGCCTTACTCATGGATGAACTCCTGCTTGTCACTCTCTCCCCTGAAACTGCAGATAGTCGAGTTGTCGATACACCCAAAAAACGCTTTCGAACAAAAGGTTTTATTCCAATAATTTTAGGCAACTTACGACTGATGATCAGGCTGTGAAAGTTTGGCGAAATGCAGCCCCCCTTAAATGCAGGATCTTCAACTGGTTAACAAGACGCGAGCGTCTGCCTACCAACGACAGACGTTTCCGCCACAAGATTGGCGACTCTCCGGCTTGCCCCTTCTGCTCTCAAGTCAAAGACGTGGATCACCTTATCGTCAATTGTCACAAAGCTCGTGAAGTCTGGGACTTCTTCTTCCCCCAATGCAACCACCGGATCAACAGTGTGCGGGAGCTTTGGGAGAACCGTAGTCGCTCTTATGTTGAATCTACCATATGCACAGCCGTTGCTTGGAGCATATGGAAAAGGCGCAATGCGAAGACCTTCGATAACATCGATGAGCCCCTGGAGTTTGTTCGACAACGCTGCATTGCTGATCTCCGTCTTTGGGCTTACAGATGCACCGCCCCACCTGTTGCTCACCTTCTAAAAACTTGGTGTCTCCATTTTGATCCCCCGTAAAAAATCTTGATGTAATCTTTTTTTCTCTTCCTCTTTTCCCCTGCTTTGTTTGTAACAGCTACTCCCAGGCAATTTGCCTCATGAAATAAAATGGTTCAGGCTGGCTTGAGGCCCGCCGTAGGTACAGTCAAAAAAAAATCTAGGCACTCCAGAGAAGGCTCTGCAGAGATTCACGGTTCTCAATCTCAATTCTCAAGCCAAGCAAGATACAGAGAATAGAAGCAGCAACTTCATCTGATGGACTAACTGAATTTTCTATAGCCGATTGCCATTCTTTATTCCCTGGCATTATCCTTTTGTTTCTCTTGCCTTGTAGTAACAGATTGTACCTTGTATGCAAGATCACAGGTGCAATGTCAACACATAAAAACTTAAGAGCACACGATATTGAAATGAAATTTGAGATATTTTTTTCAGTAGCTTTTTACATCATTCCACAATGGATCACCAAAAAAGTAAGGTATCATATAGGCCGCCGTCCCTATTGCATTGTCTCCTGGCCTCTCATATGCCACAGAGATGTTTACACTTCACGAGTATCAGTTTGCTACCTCCAGATGTGCCTCAAGTGACAGATGGCAACATTTACATATTTTTTGCAGATGGATCTCACAGGGGTTGATCAGCACTTCCGTGTAAGGTCATGGCGGTTTCAAACTAGTTACTTTTTGCAGCCCTTTTTCCTTTTTCCTTTCTGCTTCTGCTTCTGCTTCAACTGAGTGAGGCCGGGAGCTGTTATCTTGGCATTTCCAACAATAGCAGCCACCAGTTCAGGATCCGTACATGCCTTCATTAGTTCCTTCTCGCGGTTTGTGGCATCAGGTATGTGCGTGAATAAGCCCATAGCAGTTTTGGCAGCTGAAACCAACAAAACAAAGACATCAGAACACTTGATCTACCAAAAAAAGATAGGGCGCGGAAAGGCAAAATGGTGTGCCTTCATATTCCAGGATGAGTAGAAATGTACCTTTTCCTTTCTTTGCAGTGCCCGGAGTGATCTTTACACGATATTTGTATGTCTGCAATGCATTGTAAGGGGCACATACAGGTACAGCATACAGCAAAATGTCACTTGGCAACGGAATTCCAGTTAAGTAGTCCAAATCAATCAACTTTTCCTTCTCTTCATCACCAAGTTCATGGATGTCATCTTCATCCATGGCAATGCTGCCACCAACAGGAGCAGCAGTTTTATCAATACCTTCTCTGCTTCTACCAACATTGACATCAGTTGAATCCACCACAGATGTACTTTCAGGGCAATCACGAGACAGATGTCCAGACTTTTTACATTTATAACAAATTTTTAATGAGTCATCTTCACCTGCAAGGGTAAAGGAATGATGACAGCTCAGCTAGAGACTAAACTAGTCACAAATGTCGTAATTTACACCACTTATTCAAAAGTTCAATGTTTGGGCATGACATGAACGAACTACTGATATCTTTTTTTTCTCTCAAATGCAGAGGATTTGTTAACCTGGATGTCCGGCACAGGTCTTTACGGAGTATAATTATAAGCAAAAATGTAACTGAACAATCACAGAGATAAATTTAAAAGCGAGGAAGTTGTGTGAAGTACCAGTTGATGGTTTTGATTGTTTTGCAGTGGTGGCTTCTCCATCTTGGGAAGGTTTGTCCTTTTGAGAAGCTTTTCCAGAAGACTAGTACCAATAAAAGAAGGTTTTCAGTTCCAACGCAAAAGGAGAAGAGAGTGTAACGCAAACAAAACAAAGGTAGGTAGTGTGCTTACCGCAAGCAAAGCCATGCGGATTTCTCTTTCTTCTTCATCCTGCTCTGCATACTTTTCTTTAATCTTCTTAAGTTTTCCCTTCTGTCCACGACTTGTTTTAGAATTAGCAGCCTTTATGTTATCCTTGACTTTTTCGTGATGCGAATTATCCAGCTTTTTTACAGATTCACCATTAGCAGCCTTTTTATTATCCTTGCCTTTTTCGTGCTGCGAGTTATCCGGCTTTTTGACAGATTCACCATTCTGGGGGTCACTAGTAGATTCACAAGTATTCTGGCCCTTCTTCAGTTTTCTTCTCTCTGCTTTTGATACATATGGTTTCTCTCTTACTGCCGATGTTTTCACATCAAATTCATCAGTGTCTTCGGCTAAACTTGAACTACTGCCGATGAGCAAAGAGCTTTTACCCAACACATTGGCAGGGCCCATACCAAGATTCTTATCAAGTAGATCCTCCAGTTGAGATGAAACAGAATCATCCTGTGTTTCTTCCTTGGAAGTGGAAGTTCCATTGTTTTCCACAATTTTGGTTCCAGCAATCTGTTCAGATAACTCAGCAGTATCCATGCTACTAGGGCTTGTATCATTATTTTGGTGGACACTTGTATGGTCCCTGCTTGATTCATTTTCATGGTCCATGCTACTCGCCTCATTGTCAGTAGCAAGTATGTTATCCGGTTCAAGATTACTTTGGTGCTTTCGAGGCTCAGCTTCGCTTTCTGGAAGGGCATCATCTTCACCCCTGATCCTCCTTTCATTTAGATGAGATGCCAAGCAACTCTCATCCAAACGGAAGAGAATACCAAAGCCCATAACAAGGGGATGAGGTGGGAGGAAATTTTTCTTGCCACGGATCATAAAACTACCAACAGTGAGGTACTCGCCAGTGGGGGCTGTTTTGCTAACTTGATGAGGATATACCCACCAAGCACTTGTAACAATTTTTGAATCCCACGCTTTGCTGTGGCATACCTGCAGAAGAAAATCATGATCAATAGGGATAATTCATATGAACACTCCCGTTCACAAGTATTACCATAACACATGTACTCCCTCGTTCCTAAATATAAGATGTTTTAGCCTTTTCCAGATTCACATGTATGAAGACATGTTTTAGTGTGTATGTTCACTCATTTTGGTCCGCATCTAGTCAATATGTGAAACATCTAAAACATCTTATATTTAGGAATGGAGGGAGTAGTAATACACATAATCACATATTTGACTCACAGTGAAACATCCTGCTTGGTTTAACGTCAAGGGTGGTATTGGACTGTCAGGTTTGTGGTTCTTGATTATTGTACTGGAAGCTCCATGTAACTCGGCATGCACATACCTGTTCAAGATTGAAAACAAGCCAGTATCTTATGTAAGAAATATTAAACACAGCACTATAGTATAAAACTTACAAGGCATGTCAATGGAGTAATGTTTCTATTATCAATTGCAAATTACTGCACACACGGAAAAAATTAAATGATAGTTTGGCAATAAGCTTATAAATGGGTAATAGGCTAATAGCTAGTAAGGGTACTTACAAATCTCCTTTAGACATATATCGCTTGACAACCAACTCATTTTGTTGAGCATCACGGCCACTGATAATCAAATAGTTTTCACTGCTGATAAACCAATTGAACTTCTCAAACCAGTGAACTTTCCTCATATGAGTGATTGCAGCCACAGTTTTTTCCTACAAATGTCAAGATATAGAGGGCTTTTAATATAATACAAGACAATGATTCTTGGAATATATTACTGTAAAGTGTAAACACATAATATGAGTATACTAAACAAGCCAAATACACAAATGATTGGTTTTGGAAGACAGGTAAGGCCTTGTTTGGAAGACATGGATTAGAGTGTATTTCAGAGTATTATCCCTAGTGTATTGGGTGAAAACACTTCCATCACCCAATCCCTGAAAT
Organism: Poa pratensis; assembly: GCA_947311845.1. Classification (NCBI taxonomy): domain Eukaryota; kingdom Viridiplantae; phylum Streptophyta; class Magnoliopsida; order Poales; family Poaceae; genus Poa; species Poa pratensis. The sequence continues at coordinate 21,836,574 of CAMZMU010000010.1, forward strand.
CCTCTTCCATCTTAATCCACTATAATCCCTCTCTTAAATTTTTTTGTTTGGTAAGCAGGGATAAAGCAGCAAGCCGGCTGCACTGCTGTAGCAGCGAGACAACGATGGGGTGTCTCTAATCCCGTTCAACTCGACGAGTATTCAGGGGATTGATGGGCTCCGCCTGTCCAAAACCATGCTACCAAACGACTGCAGAGTGTTTCAGCGTGTATTATATTGGGTTGCGAAATTACACTGTAAAACCTGTCAAACCCGGCTTGCCAAACGAGGCCTAAAGCGCTTTACTTGTTCATTGGCCTCTTATTATTAAAAAATGATTCCATTAAGACAGAAACCAAAGGAAGAATGTACTCCCTCTGATCCCCAATTAAGTGTCGTCAGCAGTTTAAAAGTTATACGTACCTAGCTCAATCTCCATGACACATTTTTAGGATCAGAGGGAGTAGTTTTTTTTTCTAGAGGAGGATATAGGATGATGCTGATTTGCACCGGCTTATGTACTTATTTACAAGGAAAACTAAAACTTAATCAACATGTTCTAATATGAAGAAAATGTCTAACAGCCATTTTGCTGGCGATGGGGCTCTTGATAGGTACAAGGGGGTAACAAATACAAGTATACACAGCGGATACAAGTATACACAGCGGTAAGGAAGTGAGAAACCTGAGCGAGCTGAAGACGTGTCTTCTTCTCGGCGGCTTTGAAAGCTTTCTCATGCGCTGTGATAGTCTTCTCCTGTTTAGTTGCCTGTTTTTTCTTCATTTCATACCACCGCCTAGCATTTGCATGTGCCGTAAGTGATAAATCGACCTCTACCTAAAAGAAAGGAAAACAAATTTGTCATGAAGATAACAAAACATCATGGAGAAATTAATAGTGGTATATACTGAGTCACATGGAAAATTTAGGTACAGTATGTAAGCAAGGTCAAATGCAGTATGCATCCAATTAGACTCATAATTTCCATTCTGCCGCGTCCTTTTTGTGTAAATACAAATCATCTCCCCTTCTAATCAATCTTTGATATTTCAATTCAGGAAAAAAAAACTCCACGTGATTTTGTATGGCAAAACAAAGACAAACGATACACTAATACTCCCTCCTTTCCTAAATATAAGATGTTTTACCTTTTTTCAGATTCACATGTATCTACATGTATTTAGACACCTTTTGAGTTTGTATGTTCACTCATTTGGGTCCGCACCTAGGCAACATGTGAGGGACATAAAACATCTTATATTTAAAAACGGAGGGAGTACAATACAAATATTGATGAGTAGTGGGTGGCTCTCCGCAAGAATATGTACTTAGTAGAATTGGCTGTCTAAAGAAATGGAAGGCTAGAAATTTCAAGTTACTCCAGTTAAGGCGGATGCACAAGGGGATTAACGAAGTGGTATGTTCAGCTTAAAGAACGTACACAAATCAGTGCAATGTTAATAGAAGTATAAATAGCAGGGGTAAAAAGTTCAACAATCAAAATAGAACTGTTGGTGGAATATGACACCTTAGGTCGCATAATCATACATCCAACATTACCAATATGATACAGTTTCAAGTGTTCAAAGAATATTGATATTTCCATACAGAGAGAATGAGCATGGTACAAATTAGGTGTTTGTGGAACATACCTTCTCAACAGGCGCAGTTTTCTCATCCTCATCCATGTCATCAAGATTATTGCTAAGAAGCAGACTAATGCAATTTTTTTCAAAACTGAGCTTATCGATTAGACCAGCTACCGGGTTTCCAGCCTTTCTCTCCTCTTTAATCATGCGAGTAAGAGCTTCCCAGCTCATTCCATTTGCAAGTGAAACACGAACAGCTGTAATTGCTGCATCGACATCCTCCAAATTGTACTCAATTAGTTCTGCCATACTGATGCAATGGTCTGCTTCCTTCCTCAGTGTATGCACACGATTTTCCTGCATGGCAGACCAGATGAATGGACTATTAGGTATCTAATATACTGCATGTTTGGAAGCGAGAGGTCGTTCAAATAGAACCAAACTCAAGCAAATTATGAGCAATGTGATTGCAAGGCATAAGATGGAGAGTGAGGTGGGGCGAACCTGGTCCAACTTTATTTTATTAAGTCTATGGACTGCTGAATCTTCTTTTGCTTTCTGCTGTTGATTCACCCTTTGACTTTCTATTTTGCTGTAGAACTCATCTAAAGCATCATCAAATGTCTGAAATTCATCATATTCCCTTGACTTAAATTGCTTCAGCAGGATAGGGCAATATTCATCATATATCTGCGTATAGGAGCAAAATAAAAGTTAGTACATTGGTTTGGAATTTACCATATCATATGCAAAGGTGCTGCTGCCTCAACATATATTAGAAGAACAAAATCCTCTATAGATCTGCAACATACATCACTAAGAAAGAAACACAAATAGCAAATCTACAGTCGCATACACAGCAGTACAAAGAGAAATACAGGAAAACAATGGGCGAACCTTCTGGTTAGTAGAAGACTCTTCAGAAGGAGCGATGCTTTTTTTTGCAGCCATCTTATTCTTCATGAGAATGTACCCCTCGGGAATCTTTTGACCAGAGATGATATCTACGAGCCAGTCCTCAAACCTTGTAACAGACTCTACTAGAGACTGAATAGTATGATCACCAATACTGCTCTCTGGATCTTTCCCAACCTTTGTACTTGGAAGCAACCCAGCATCTAATATGATATGCTCCGCTAGCGCTGGGCCATAGGCCAATGCCTCCCCAAGAAGTGTCTTCAGAGTAGCTTTATTTGATTGAGTACCATCACTTGCTTTTGCATTTGAACCTGACTGCTTACTTTTTGCAGCAGACTTTTTTTCAGCTCTCTTAGATTCTTCTTCCGATTTATCAGTAACAGGCACTCCATCATTGGCGCATTCAGAAGGTTGCTGACCATCAACTGAACTAGGTGTAGCTTGAGAAGATTCACTGTCATCGACTGTATTAGACAGTTTCAGTGTCTCTTTTAACTTTGTTAAGTCAGTCCTTTCGAAAGTACGGCAAGCTTCTACCGGATAGCGATGGCGCGACATGATAGCCAATCCTTTATCGTCATCTCTGTAAGTTTCACAACAAAAGATGAGTACAGTAGAAACAGTAAATAGCAAAGGTTAAGAGAATTTTGGGATTGCAGAAGGATACTATGACAATTTCTTGTCTCAGCCTCACTTCTGCAACAGAGTAATGACACATGATATATACAGTAAATGAAAATAGTGCCGCAAACTAGACACTGACCTATGAGAACGGAGTAGTGTCATCACAGTGTATTCTGAATCTGTGAGAATGATATTTCCTTGTGCATACAGCTCTAGAATTATGAAATGTGCATTACTGCCAAGTCCAAATTGAAAAAGGATCATCTGCAATTGAAACAAAGACATCATTAAAAAGGTTCAACCGTCACCAAGTACAAATCTGCTGAATTCAAAAGATTATCCAGGAGGAAATGAAGAAATTAGAAGAGTACCCTATCATATCCTAGCATACGGACATCTTCAAGTCTCTTGCTACGAACGTGTTTCCGCAGCTTGAGAGTGAACCCAGAAGGTGTGCTGCTCTTGTCACTGAAGAAATAGATACACAAGGGGATATGTGCATTAATGTTTTGAAACAACTGACATCAGATAAACATATATATCAACAGCTGTGAGCAGCATCTCACCGAACATATTGAGTGGTGTGCAGCCTGACACCACTTTCCATCAGCAACAACACTTTCTCACTTTCCCCTGACTCGGTGATTCCACTGCTGTTCATCAGCTTGAAGATATAAGTCTGTCCAAGCGCAAAACAGATCATGTAAAACATCACCTGGTAGATACCAAAACGAGATGCAGCGTGCGAGATTGCTACAACTAAAATGTAATCCAATAAAGGAGGTGGTCATGGATAGGCCAGCAGTTTTGCCGTGGAAACAGAAAATATGTATATGACCATTTGTTCCTCTAACCACTAGACAACACTATTGCATGAAATGTGTACCAGCATACGTTGAACAAGATAGCCAGCCATTGCTACAACTAAAGTATAATCCAGTAAAGGAGATAGTTCATGGATTGGCCAGCAGTTTTGCCGTGGAAAATGAAAATATTTAAGGAATCACTTGTTCCTCTAAGCACTAGACAACACCATTGCATGAAATGTGTACCAGCATACGTTGAACAAGATAGTCAGCCTGCAGTATAAAGAGTCTAACCAATTTGGCAACTCGAATTTCAGAAACACAGCCACAGCAGAGTGAAACATTTACAGAATCCGACACAAATCATCCTCGGAGCATGCCGAAATTGCAAACAGGGCAGCACACTGGAGATGGGCTACACCTACCCTAGCCCCCAAATTATGTACTCTAATTCATTGTTAAACCAACTCGTTTGTTGTAATAAAGTAACCCAGTGCCACCAGTGCTCAATCAAGCTATACAAGCCTTCCAGTACCAAACCAGGTAGCACAAAATCAGAACCTAGCCCCGGGGGGAAACCTGCACGAGCCTTCGAATCTGATCGCCGTCCACTGTATCTACTATCTACTCGCCTCCTAAGCCGCTAGTGTTCCGTGCCTAGGGTTTGACGCGAGCGGAAGAGAGGGAGGGGGGATGCGGCGCGGGGGACTGGAGGGCGGACCTTAGGGGTGAGGTCGTAGACGTTGGAGAGGCGCATGCCGATGAGGCGACGGAGGCACTTGACCTCCGCCGCCACGTCCGCCGTGGTCATCCGCGCCTTCACCATCTTCGCCGCCGCCGATGCTTTCCTGCTTCCTTCCTTCCTTGCGGCCGGGGTCGCGGGGTTCTCTTCTTCCCTTTTGCCTCGGCCTCGAGTCGCGAGGTGACTCACGGGGCCGGCTTTGTATTCCAGGGCCTAGAGCTGTATCAAAAGCACGGCCCGCTTATGCCCTTACTGTGATGGGCCCGCCTAACATGCGGCCATCCAACAAAGGCGGTTTCATTTTGTGTTTCTTTTTGCCTTTTATTTCACGTACGTATATTCTAATTTATTTTTGTTTTTCTTTTCAATTTTGTCCTTCATACTTTATTTCTTATTTTATATATTCTAACTGATTTTTATATTGCATTACTTTTTAAAAATACATTTGTCTTCCACTTTTTTGTTCTCTTTTTTTATTTAATTAAGTAGTTACTTTTAGTTAGTACTCCTACATGAACATTTTTTTGACACATAAGAATTTAATATATAGCAAATTGCCATTTTCATTGCATGAACATATTTTAAATTTTATCAATGTTTGTTTTCGCATATAAGAACCAGTTTTGGGGAATACATGAACATTGTTTTTTTACTATACGAGTATTCACTGTGACGGTTGTGAACACATTTCCTGATTCCCCAAAATCATGAACATATATTCCTATATCAAAGCAGGGGCGAAGCTCCCTTAGGGCAAGGAAGGGCGACTGCCTTACTTTGATTTTTGGCCAAAATATTCTTATTTACGTGTGTTTTCCTGAACAATATGAGTGGTCGTTCGTCAAAATGGACTCGTATGTGAAAATTATGCTTGTTTTAGTAACGTTGCGCAAAATCGATTCGGAACCATAAACAATGTATATATCTAGTCTAGTCGGAAAACAACTTTGTCCCTTTGCAATATCTAATTCTCACTCTAACATAACTCGACACAAAACATGTTCTAGGCGTGTTATTTAAGGAGTGTTTGAGAATATTTTGGGCAGCTGGAGTGGCCGAAACCAACATTGGGTATGCAATAGGTTACGTTTTATGGTTCTATTTTGGCTTTCTGTATTTTATTAGCTATAATTATTAGCACGTTCAATATCTTTGTTTAATGATGTTAGGACATTTTGCTGAATTGGAAAAATGATGGTTCGACAACCCCTCCTCGAAAGTGTCAATTTGCGCAAAAATGACATCACAAGCCTAAGTATGGATAAAATGTTAACAAAAAGTATGAAAACTAAGAAAAGGCGAACACACCAAGTCACTGTTATATACATTTACAAAACTTTCTATATTTTGATAGACTCTATTATTACCGATTTTGACCATTGATATATTTTTACCTTTTACTTATATTTAAATATGTATATTCTGTTATACTAAGTGGTTATCATCATATATAGTGTTAATGCCTGGGCACTATTTAATTCTTTGCATATTTTTAGAGTTCACGCGACCACAAAAAAATTCGTGTTTCGCGACAGTATCAAAGTGATTTATAGATTTAATAAAACAAATATAATTTTTCAGATTGGTATTCACAAATCGAAGAAAAAGTGCCATGACAAATGTGGCCCGCGTAGAATTTTCGGCCTTTAGGGTCAAACATGAGCTCACCGCGTCGGCATTTTCTCCCGTGGTGAAAAACTGGTACGCTTGTAAGAAAGCCGAGAAAAGTTACAAATGTCAGCGTGTCTTAAAAAATAAAAAAATCTTTTTGGAGAAAAGTTTCTGTTTATTTTCCTCAGAAGACACCATATGTCTTTTACTCGTAAACTTTGAATACACATACGAGACACAAACATACATTTTTTTAAAACACTTCAGACTTGTTATTGAGTGGAAATTTGGTGCTTCCGAGCTCGAGTGATCTCGCCTTTTACAAAATATTAAAAAATATATTCCGATGTTTCAAAAAAATCTAAAACAAATCATGGATGTTCTCAATGATATTCTCTACAAGTGTGAAAAATCTCAATTCGAAATACTTTACGGTTTGAGCTCCATAGAAATGACAAATGTGCAAATTTATATCTCACTTGGACAAAATAAATTAAAAACAATTTTTGTTATCCTCATTTGTTCTTAGATAAATACTCAAAAATACCCGTACAATGACAAATCGAAATTCGAGGGGATTTCCTACCTGTGTTGAGAAAACTTTTCTTCTTCCAATTATTCTTCATTAAATTTAGTTAAAAAATGGGTACTCAAAATACTTCAATTGGTACGCGCAAGAAAATAGGCCAATTCGGCAGCTTTTTGTTCCATTTCTCGGGGAGTAAAAATTTCTCATCATTACGAGTCAAGGGAATGACCCCCTGGCCCCAGATTTCCATATAAAGGATACGACGAGGAGAAAGACCCTCTTTAAAACTTTCCAACTTTTGTCTTTTTTGTCTAGTTTAACAGATATTGTATTTTGCATCAAAAATTTGCACGTTTGTAATATATATCAGTGAGAACATGCATGATTTTTGTCATATTTTTTGAAATTTTTAATATATATTTTTATTTTTTTTAAGCGAGATCACTGGAATTGGGAGCCAAAATGACTTTCGCTTATTTTACTTTTAAAACTTTGTTGGTGCTTTAATGTTCATCCAAGAGCAAATACACCCGAGAGACAAACATTTCTAGTGCTTCTGTTTGGTTGTGTGGCACGACCGCCAAACCATTTTGTCAATCCATTGCAAATCCTGCCACTCAAACTGCAGTTTGAATTGTAGTATGGTTATTTCTTGGAGAAGTTTGAACAGTAATTTTACTAGATTAGAAAAGAGTCAAATGACACTCCTACAGTAAACAAAAATCATGATAGCCAGCCATTATTTTGCTCTTGTTGTAGCCTTTTCTTTTCGAAATGGTTGCCTAAAATAATCTCCAAACAAAACCATTGGTTACCGGAATTTTTCCGCAGGTTTTTCTGATGAAAGTACAGTTATAAAAAAGTATGTATCCATAGTGGAAGTAACAAATCCAATTGAGTTGATTAAGTAAAAATAGCTCACAAGAAGCCTGTTGCATGACCACACAATGATATGTTCAAACTGAGATGCCAAAAATGAACACAAATGTACATAAAAAACAGGACTACGAATTGGCAAGTCAAATGGTTTCCATCAAGCAGCTTAAAACCTCAAAGGTCAACCAATTGGTCCATTACCCGCAGACACAGGAACAAAATCCAGTGTTCCAAATGAGACCCTTGAGCATTTAGATGCCGTGGTCGAGCATTTCAGGCGTGGAACATTTCAACGACAAACGTACCACTGACGATAAATGTCTAAGAGCACTCGTTCAGATCCATTACTGAGCTAAATACCACATGGGAGAACTACTGAAATGAGCAGATATAAAACTATGCTAAGAACATTAACCATGGAGTATTCAGCTAATCAAGGTGTTGCTGTAGCAATTTTCAGCACCTCAAAATTAGCACCCTTCGTTGAACCCTGCAAATGAAATGAGACCAACTTGGGTGAGTTTTTTTTTTGTATGCAGCATTTTCCTAACAATGGCAGGAATAATCAGCAAACTGGAATGATGAAATTTTTAGTATGAGCAACTGACAAGTCTGTCATAAAATTAATTAGTGCTAATATGATTGCACTTAACCTAAAAGTAGCAGAACGTAACCACCAAGTGGCAGCAAAAGGAATGTGGACACTGAACAAATGGGAAGACAAAATACTGGTGATACACGAGTAGCAGCAGCATCAAATTAGCAATCCTATGTTGGCTTACTAAACCGCCTAATTGCTGACAAGAACAGTATTGCTTGGACCATCGAATAAATGGGGAGAGAGATACATATATGTTCTCGTAAAAAAATGTGTGTGATGTGCTAGGTAGAGCGCGGTAATTAACTAAAAGTTTCACTGCCACCACAAAAAAAAACTAAAAGTTTCTCTGAGATGTGTGCACTGTAGAAGAACCTTACAAAATAAGCTTCTTAGAAGGCGAGAGAAAATGAAGTGGTTGTGGGCGTATGATCTCCTATTCTCACATGAACAAATTGACTTTTTTTTTCTTGAATCTGCATCTTCTTATGTACAGCATAAATAATTAACAAAGATTGGATCTACCTCCGCTCAATCTCCTATGACAGAAGTACACAAATAAATTGTTCCGATTCATCAGTCCGCACTACTCCATGCAAAAATTGTCAAACACAAAAGAAACAAAGAATGTACAAGATACTATGACACTAGCAGGCTACGTCGGCAAGAGAGCTGCAAAATATCCAAGAAGTAAGGATGGAAAGACCAAGATCACCGAACTGTAATATATCAAAAATGTAAGAACCAAAAAATGCATGTGGTTTCATGCTCATCCTACATTCCTATTCCAGTCTCTACCCCCTAAATGCACACCCAAACAGTAAAATATGCAGTGGGTTCCTTAGGATCAATTCATTCTACATAGATTGACTGAACACAGAAAGCCTTCCACTGGTAGATGGGTATAGGGTGGTGACTAAGCGAATCAAGTATTCAGGTCAGAGCATTCCATCTGGCGTAAGTATCTGGATAATCTAGACTGCACCATGGCATACCCAAAGCCTCTAAGAAATGCAAAAAAGCAAAAAACGGCTTGTGGCATAAGAGAATGAATATTACCTCAATGATGTGTTACACACTCAATTGTCAGCATCAGCCTCCGCTTCTGCCAGATTATGGTCCTCGTCCTTAACGATCTCTTCTTCATCCCATCTACTCACTTCAAGAGTGAGCTCATCTGAAAGACAGCCAGCAGCATTCTTGACAGCATCCTCCAAGGCCTCCACCTCCCCAACCTTTGCACCATAACAAACAATCTCAACATGGAGATGCTTGAGCGAAGTAAGATTCTGGATGCCAAAATCAAGATCACCCCGCAAAGAAAACACACCATGCACATTAAATGGAACTCGGAATTTCTCAAGCTCAGGCATGGCCCCTGCTTCAACAATCAGCCCTCTTCCGGTCTCCCAGCAGGTGAAGTAGAACTCTTTCAGGTATCGGAACCCATAGCTACTAATACTGAGCCTTTCTTTCGGTCTTGCTGTTCTTGAAGATATCCAGAGAAATAAAAGAGAGGGCAGGTCACCAAGGATCGGAATGTTTCCGCATCCACTGGATTGACATTGATGTCTAGGTAAGACAGGTGGTCAAGTGAAGCTAACCACTTTGGGATTCTGGGGAATAAGTAGTCTATGGACATCTCAAATCTCTGGAGTAGACGAGGGGGAGAAAACCAGGAGTCAAGTAAGAAATCAAGGGAACAAGAATGGTAGCTCTGAATATGTATCGAGCGAAGGTTGAGCATGCCAAGTTTGCAGAGGGACATGGCCAAGTTTTCTGCATAAGCTTTCACGCCACTATTTGTATTACTTATGTGCCAGTCCAGGTTCAGCCCAAGTATTCTTAGTCTAGTCAGACTGCCCAGTTCCTGCAAAGAAGACAGAGAGGTGTTCTGGTTGATTTCAATCTCTGTTAATTCCTCAAGAGCTTGCATATTCCCAACTCCTTCAGGCAACTCTGTAGTGTTAACCAACAGACATGTCAGTTGATGTAGTTGAACAATACTTGCTGGCAACCTTTTGACCCGTGTACATCTTAAGTCCAACGTCTGCAAATTCTGCAACTCTCCAAGCTGTTCAGGAAGTGCAGTGATTCTTCTGACATTAAGTCGCAGGTACTTCAGCTGAGAAAGTTTTTTTATGCTTAAGATAATTGTGCTCCAGCACCTCTCTATTTTCTATATCTAGCACTCTTGTGGATTGAAAGTTTGAAAGAGGAGGCATATGCTCAGCACTTCCAAAGATAGTGAGGGATCGAACACAAGAGACGATCATGTTTGATGGTACCATAGCATGTTCTTCAGCATGATAGTTGAAGGATATCGACGAACCTTCTCATGCTGCAGTGAGTTGAGATTTCTGTGACCAGATAAGGTTACAAAATTTTCTTCAAGTGACTTGGAAATAATGAGGTCAAGAATCATATCATGGACACGGCAAGCATCAGCTCGACCATCATACTGGATTTCAACCGGTTCAATCAAGCTTCTGTTGATCAGATCATTGAAATAGCCTTCTCCTACTTCCTGCGGATCCTGTCCACCTTTTGTAGTGATGAAACCTTCAGAGATCCATCTCCTTACTAAACGATCCCTCTTGATCTCGTAATCTTCAGGAAACATACTAAGATATAGCAAACATGTTTTCAAATGGTAGGGGAGATCATTGTAACTAAGGAGCAATATCTTTTTCATCTCTTCCATCTCTGAATCCTTTTCAAGTGCTGAACCAATAGAATTTCTTATCCTCAGCCATTCTACTTTGGTACTAGCTTTATTTGCCAATAAGCTAGCTATTGCAATGATCGCCAATGGCAAGCCACCGCATTTTTTCAATATTTCATCTGAAACTTCCCTCAGTTGAAGAGGGCATCCACCTTCAGAGCCAAAAGCTTGTTTGAAAAATAAGCCCTTAGAATGAGTTGCACTAAGAGGCTTTATTTCATACACATGATCCTGGTGCTGAGAGGCACAATACTTGGCTACTGTGATGATACGCGTTGTTGTCAGTATTATACTGGAACAACTATTTTCAGGAAAAGCACATTTGATTGCTCTCCATGCTGACGTGCTCCATATATCATCGATTACTATGAAGTACCTGTCACAAATTTTATAAATTAAAACCTGTATTCCTAAGCTGAAACAAATTAATAGCAACTCACTAGCTTCTCTAACCATCTAGCCAAGTTTATGTGGAGTGTGCTTCGTGAATCTTTGGGTTGTACTGGAATCCCACTAGCGTCCCTGGGTTCTATTATATCATCCAGGGTTTCAATGGTCAACCTAGACGCTCATTGTGAATCTATTTTATTGCTCAAAGCTGGGCGCTTTGGAATATTAGGAATAAATTGACTATTGAGGCAAAATTCCCTAATCATCCGGCTGATTGCATCTTCAAAACCCTGATATTTCTGCAGCTTTGGAAGCCACCAGTCAAGGAGGAGGACCAGAGCATCCTCAAGATGATGGTGGAAGAGCTAAGGGGACTGCACGCTACAACCTCGCCACCTAGACCTTAGCTTCTTTTGTATTCTACTTGCGTGCAGATTTCGGTTGTATCTTGTTTCCCTTGGTGAAGGGTTTAAACTCCACTCTCTTATCCTTAAGGAATTGTATAACAGAAATGTATAAACTATTAATAACATCAAAGGCATATTAGTTCCATGAGTAAATAAGGTTACATACCTTTTATCCTTGAGGAATTGTCTTATTGTGCTAATGAGTTGCTGCTCATCCCATGCTTTATTGCTGACGCGCTCCTGCCAGCAGAGCTGGAAGAGTATATTTCTCAAAATCTTTTTCAGGTTAGGGGTTTGGGACACCGACACGAAAGCTTGACATTCAAATTTCCCCTCAAGCTTCTCGTACACTTGTTTAGCGAGAGTGGTCTTTCCAAGGCCTCCAGTCCAATAATTGACACTACCTTTAGCTGCTGCACCGATGCACCTTCCCCTTCTGTTAGCAACTTGATGACTTTATCCCTTGGGCCATCAATTCCAACAAGCCTTGTCATCTCAGTGAATAATGCAGGTAAGCGAAGGTCTACGCTTGTCCTGCTCAGCCTGGAGACAACGCCATCAACCTTGTACCTAGCACGCCGACTGCTAGCTTCCATAGCGCGGCGCTTGAAACTTTAATTTCCTTGGCAATCCGATGGCGTGTCTTGGAATTTGTCAGTAAGTCCATGCACCTGCCTGTGAGACCCTTGAAGCCACGGGGTTTGTAGCTGGAGTCAACACCGAGGGAGAGCATGAAATTATCGATGCCGTCCTCGATGTCGTAGGACAGCTCCCGCACCTCCTTAATGGAGCACTTGGACAGATCATCAGGGTCCTCAATCTCGGACATCTTCTTGAGGAAAGCATGCATGCTCTCAAGCTCAGCCTTAAGAGACATGAGATCACGTTTCACCCTAGTGAGAAGCTTGTATTCATCAGAGAGCAAATCCCCGAGCTTCCTTAGCAGGGAGACCATTGCTCCATGTGATGCACATACAAGGGCCTCCATCCCTCTACGTGTGTTGGTTTGGGCCTTTTTGTGACTGCCAGTTTGAAGCTCCAAGCCTTATATAGATGCATAATAAGTCAAAGTATCTATGAAAAAGAAAATGAAGATGGTTATTGAAAGTCAGAAAGCCGCAGCGAGCGAACAGGTGAGGCACTCACAGCATATTACCATATAAGAGTGCACAAATCATAGAAATAAGATTTCATAATCAAACTGTCAAGAAGAAACAAAAAAGTGTGAACACTTGCACCACGAAAGTAAAGTCGGTCAATCAGTCAAGAGAAGGAGTCATAAGCCACCTAATGAGAAGACTATACAATGTATACGGATATCGACATCTCAATAACATTTGAGTATATAAAGTCAGAAGATAGAAATCACCATACATCAACCTCAACTTGCAATGGGAATGGGAGAAAGGACATGGGAACTGGAACCAAATAAATGGAACAGGTTTCTTGGAGCAAACTGTTATTAATTTACATGAGGGAATCTACGATTAGCTAAGCTTCCAATGCATGATTAGTCGCGCTTGTCAAAGATATTGACTTTTAACAATTATTCAGATATGAAGGTCGGTAGTCCTTCTTAGTTGGTGGCAGGACATACTGATTGGAATCTCATTCCATGTCAACCACCATGCTAAACACCATGGGAAGAAGATAGCAAATATATAAAACTGGAAAAGTGGCAGTGTTAGGAAGTTTTCTTAAGCAGACAAGAGGCACTAGAAAATTCTTGTTTGCGAACCCAAGACTAGTGGGTAGGTGGTCAGGCTCACTCTGAGGAGCATAACAATATTTCACATTCGTCAATATTTTGAGTGTGTGCAATTTTCTCAAAGATTTCCGGTAGCCGGTCAAGTTGTGATAAAGAAAGAAAGACAGGAATAGCCCACATTTCACTATCTGATCTAGGCATCACCTAAAGAAAATCGCTCCGACCACCCGGGTAGGAAAAGGATCAAAGGTGCTACCCGTCCGAGCATCTATCTCAGTCAGTAAAACACATTGCGAAGAATGTCACTGGTGCAATGACAAGGCGAATTAAGCTAAAGGAGAAGGCGATTCAGTGAGTGAGCAGGTGAGATTTTTCGATGAAGAAAATTCTGGTCATATAAGGATGCACGCTGCTGCAGGAAACAAAACTAAAGAACAGTCGACGAGTCCAAAGGGGATTTTCCGCTAACAGGAAACAAGTGAAGTGCGCAAGTGCAGATCCACCCAAGGTCAGCCAAAATCATCCGAGTACACTCGCCAGTGGCTATATGACGAGGCAACCAAAGCTAAAGGAGGCAGTGTGGAAGCCTGAGATTTCCCGGTGAGTCCATGGAAGACGCTTTCCTATTCGTCAAGGGGAGTGTTGGGGGCGGGTACAGGTGGTATATGTCATTTGATGGAGTGGATTAAGGAGTGCAGGCGCGATACTAGGCGACCGAGGGAGCGTAGGTCGGCGTCGCCGTCGTCGGTAATCCGGCGGGGGAAGAGACCAAGAGGGTTTGCCGGACAGGAGAGAAGACGAGACAAAGAGACTGGGGAAAGGAGGCTTGGGCTATGGCCAACTCCCAATCAAGTCAATGGGCCCAACTGAGGAGTTGGCTGACCACCCTAACCCATTTCTGGCCCAGTACCAACGCCCAACGGCAGAATGGCGGGAGTTCCTATTTGCCGACCAGTGCGGGAGTGATTCGCTCCCGCCTGCGGCTTTTCCTAATGGGTCGCTTCGAATGCGGCCCAATAACAGGTACTCTTTTTTTAATCTTTTTAAATGGTAAAAGAAGAAAAGAAAAAAGGAAATCGTTGGAAAAAATTGTATCAACAAATTTCAAAACTAATAAAAATATTTATGATATTTGAAAGATTTTATATTTGAATATTTATGTTATTTGAACGAATTTCAAATTTAAATAATTGAGTTATTTGAACGGTTTTTCAAATATGAGCATTTATGTTATTTGAATGGTTTTTCAAAAATAACATTATGTTATTTGAAAGATATTTTAATGTGAACATTATGTTATTTGAATGATTTTTCAAAATGAATATTTATGTTATTTGAACAAAATAACTCATATTTATCTATTTGAACAAGAGAAAGAAACCCAAAAAGAAATCAGAAAAAACAAAATGAAAAAATAATCAATTACAAAGAAAAGTAAAGAAAATAAAAAAAAGGGGAAATCGAGCAAAGCGAGTAAAACCGAGAAAAAATAGGCAGGAAGTCCTCAAGAACCGGAGTACCAGTACCTATTGGGCGGCCCATGGAGGGTTCGCGGAGCGAATCCCTCCCGTGTTCCGCGGCAAATAGGAATTACCAAGAATGGCACACATGTCGTTTTTCTGTAGTGTATGCACAATTATGCAAAAAAATGAAACATGCAAAGGGCATGATGATCATTTAACTTATGGTATATTATGGTGTTTCTAGCTCTTGTTGTTTCGGTTTTCGCCTGGTTTTTTCGCTGATTAATTGGACAACCTTCTTCTTAATTAATAGAAAAGGCACAGCATTTGCCTTAGTTTTAAAAAGAATTGTATGTGCATAATCACTATGATTTGTATCGTTATGCTATCATTTTTTAAACTTGTCATATAATTGTGGTTATGTATAGAAATCTGACCCCACATGTCGGAATCTAGCTGCAACTTATCAACCCAAAAGCTAGAGTCAGTTGTAAAAGTTATTTAAATTTTGTTTTGTTCAACTTTATCACCAAACATGAAGTGCAATTTGCTCCATTAGAGCATCTCCAACAGCGGTAGGAAATAGCCCGGGCGCGCCAAATAACGGGTATTTCCCGCGCGCGGGGCGTTTGCGCGGGCTCCAGCAGAGGCGGGAAAAGAGCGCGCGTGGGGAAAACCGTAGCGCGCTAGGCGGTGCGTTCTTTTCGCACTATATTAAACGCGCCGAGTCCAGCGCGCGCTCCAGTCCACGCATCACTCCTTCCTCTCCCAACGCTCTTCCTCCCCCGAGCGCGATCCCCACCACCGCCGACGCTTCCGCGCCTCCCGCCACGATGCCTTCGTGCCGCCAAAGCCAATCCGGCTACGCGACGTCCGCGCGCGCCCGAACGACACCTTCACTGCTGAGATCTGGTCCGGCGACAGCCGTGTCCCGCTAGGGACGTTCGAGACCGCGGCGGAGGCCGCCGCGCCTACGACGCGGCGGCGTGGCGGCTCAAACCGCTCGCACGCGACCATGAACTTCCACGACTGCCGCAACGCGCAGGAGGCGGCGAACAGGGCGCCTCCGCCGCGCCTCGTCACCGCCGAGACCGCCGCGCACATCGCCTACGCGCGACGCTCCGCCTAATCGAGGAGCGTGACCAGCGCGCCGTGGAGGATTGGTACCGAACCACCCTCTCGAAGAGAGAGAGGAACTGGACTTCTGGAACACCCGGGCGGCCGAGCGTGCGGAGCGGCGGGCCGAGCGGCGCCGGGCAAAGGCGCAGGCGAGGCGGAACTGGCGGCAGGCCTCGCCACCTGGCCCGCCTGCGATGTCAGGTGGGGCGCGCTGGAGGATGAGATCACGGACACCACCAACACC